>JAUTBQ010068542.1:0-16897 GCA_032361185.1 Lepetodrilus ovalis
AACATTATATAGAAAAATAATAAAAATATTAAAAAATTATGATTAAATACGTGCAAGTATGAAGTTGCCCCTTTAATGCTTGGACATTCTTTGTTAATGAAGGAATATAAAGCTAAATCTATGTCCAAAGACTACTGGACCTATTTAATTTAGTTGAGAAGGCTTCGAGGTATCGGGTAGACATATTCCAGTATTCTATTAGTAGGGACATCCTGAAACTAGATATATATAGGAATGGAATAAGTACCCCTGGTGTGCGAGGATCTAGTTGGGATGAAATACTATGAATTGCCTTGTTTAGTATTTGACTAAAATTTAACGTAATATTGTTTCAGGACCAGGATTAATGACATCGCAGACTAGTTCTTGGGAATCCCTACCAAGTCCCGTGGTCGAGTCCATTCTGTCCTTCCTACCACCTAGGGACAGATGCAGGGTGGGGCGGACATGTCGAGGGTGGTACCACAGCAGTTTCTCCCCGTCGGTGTGGAGGACACTGACCTTCACCTTCACCGACCCGGGGGAAGATGTGCAGTTTCTCGACTTCATTCAGAAGTACACCCAACACATCCGATGTCTGCATATTCTCGTAGACCAGCTCGACACGAGGAACAGGACCAATGCCTGTCGTATTCTCAACATGTTAGCGGGTACCGGGAAGTTAACGTCCATACAAGTTGCGTTTATTGGGGAGAATCCCCTCTTCTACGCAGGGAGAGATTTCCTGGACGAGCTGAAAGTGGTTTTCAGAGACAGTAATGGTCGACTTCGACACGTCGATGTACAAGGACTTCCAATTAATCTCGATAACGATGTCATATACCTCCTGGCGAGAAACAATCCCCATCTGGAATCTCTCAACATCGTCAACCAGGTGATTGTATGCAAGGTCAATCCAGATTCGATTCTGAATTTAGTAGAACGGTGCAAAAACCTTACAGACCTTAGGTTATACCACTGTAGCATTACAGAGGACGTTATTGAAGCGTTATCCAAACCAGACAGAACACCGATCAGAAACATAAGCATCTTCTGTAGGACGGAACAGACGCTCATAACAGAGATGTCGTCAGCAGTGTGGGGAAAACTGGCAGAGCAGTGTCCAGATCTTAGAGTCACTCTCGGGTTTGACCACACGTGCCCTTTGAATAAAGTGTCGGCGGTCATGACACGTGACATCCCCGTCGGCGAGTTGCTGTTGGAGACGCACACGGACATCGGCGAGGAGGTGGTCCAGGCAGCCGACTACTACAGAGAGACTCTGGAAAAGGTGGTCATGCAGACCTGGAACTCGCCACGGTTGGGCGAGTCTCTCATCCGTCTGTGCAGCGTCTGCAGCAAGCTTCACACTCTGCTGGTGTACTGTGTACTGGACCGTGGCGTTGTGGAAGCCGTCCTGGAGCTGTGCCCCGTCATGGCACTCAGAGGCACGTACATCCTCAAGTGGACCCTCGATCCCGAACCGTGGATGATGGCGGTGGACATGGTGGAAGAGGGACGTGACTTGACGATTCAGAAGGGTGCTTTATGACAACATCGAAACCTGAATTCTTTAAAATGCTCATTTTTTTTTTTAATGTTCTTTTGCTATTCTGTGTATTTGTGCAATATTAAAAAAAAAAGAGTACATTTCTATTCAATACTGCGTTTTCTGTTCGTTTTTTAAAATAAATATGTAACTGTTTCCTCTAACCTAGTGTTGCTTTTCTTTCCGTGTAGAGTAGGCGAGCAGAAAACGTTCCAAAAAGTGTTCCAACTGAAGTCGTTACCAGCGACATCTTTCCGCCAGCAGATAAACGAATGGAGCAGTGGCAAGAATAACAAATATTTATATCCTTATAATTAGCAATAATCATCAGCAGGTGTTGCCAGATCATGTTCAATCCCACGTCTTGTTTCTGCTTTTCAAGACACTGTGCAGATTGCCGTGGTCCCATTCCATGGGCGATGTATTATTGTGTTCAGTTAACATAAAAGGTAAAACGAACAGTTACCTCAATACAAGAAGCTATACTAACAACATTGTAATAATGCAATCACTTGAAAACAAAAACACAAACACAATTTCTTACGTATTTCCATAAGCCTTCTTTACTGTTGTCTGAAATATAACACAACATGACATTACCTGGCGACATGCAAGCATATGTTATAGAACACGTACATGTGAACAGTATAACGGGGACAACGGATGCGTTGTATGTACAGTAGTATATATAAAAATACAGCAACCGTTATGATCATGGGTTCAACGTGTTAATAACAGGCTTCGATTCAATTCAATGTGTTAACAACGGACTGGAATGTTTGGATGCATTTTGTTCTTCGTGCAAAACATATTCAAATAGTGCACAGCTATGCTATTCTATACTAATACCAAATATGGAGGATAGGTTTCATCTGGTTAACATTATATCCGGTATCGTGTTCTGTGTTTACTACACTGCTACCAGAAATGGCGATGTAGACAGAAGTGTCACCATTGGCCTGTCCGGATAACACTAGTTACATTTGTCATTTAGAGCAAATTGCACAATCGTATGTATACACAAATTCAAAAGTAACGCAGTTATGGGATGCAAACATTAATCTATCTGTAGGGATGGAAACATTAATCTATATGTACACATATTGTCACCTATAGATCATGTACATAAACACAGTATCTGACAGGGCTAATTATCGTGTCTAACAGGCACTTTGGGGGGCTTCTAAAATGTGCAGTGCATTGGTGTACCCTTTACTTCCGAGTTTGTTTCACGAAAGGTTCGTATGTAAAAGTATGGCATGCGGCTGTATTTACGCCCGGCGTTCGGCTTTATTTACGCTCTGCGTGCGGCTTTATTTACACCCGGACTATAATACGACCCTTTCGTGAAATGCAGGCCATGCATCTATTATATATATATACATACAGCACTACATTTGAGCCAATTTTGTTAACATTTGGGTGGTGTTCACACCCAATACCAAAGGGCATCATAAAAATCCTGTAATGGTAAAATATGACAATAGTCATTTCTGTGAAATATGGCATAATATATTTTAACTGTGACACAGGCAAATACAATAGCATAATTAAATTACAGAATAGCATTGTGAATAGGTGAATTGAGCAAGTTTACTTAAATGTGGCTGGGCTTGCAATTGGATAAATAAATGAAAATGTTACCGCCTCATCGTGCTTTATTTTGGATGAAATCTGCATTAACCCTCTCCCTGCTGGATTAGGCACATGCACAGTTACCTTCAGCATGGCAAGGGTTAAGGCATCACCCTGAGGTGAACTTTCACTTTCTTTGAGTTTGAATCTATCCAGCACACAAACTGTCAAACAAGGTCCAGCCCTTACCAACGATAACCTGAAAATATTAATTGGGTTCCCAATAGATAGCCCATACTGTAATCACAGGCTATCAGATGCACAGCCTTGTTTTGTTCAGCTCATCCATCAGCAAACCAAACTCTTTACAAGGAATAGCAATTAATTACGTGTACTTATTATTGAAATATTTCCATTCTGAAACCTTTAGAGAATACCAAGGGAAGCACAGCGCACACACCAGTTCTGCCTTATGACTAGTGTAGGCAGTGTGCTTAACTAATATTGAGGAGTGCCAGGATATTAGCCAACAACAACATAATATTATACAGGAGTATTGAACCTCTCGGACAGCAGAAAATAACACAACATGTCTATTATGGGATAACCGTCATGACAATAACTGTTTGAGCAAGGATATATATTCATATAGAATTTCAGACATTTTCTTTTCAAAATCAACCTTACCTAATATTTTTACTTTCCTTTTATCCATACATTCTTTAGCCATGTTATGCATTTATCAATTTGGTAATAAATAATTTATTCCAGAAGAAAGCCATATATTCAAGCGAACATATTATACAAGAATATCATATCGAAGCATATTTTAATGGCAAGATCAACTCATATAATGTATCAAATTCACAAAATGCTGTATAATAAATACATTGATAATTTAAAGAACGCGTTCTTGTAACCATGGGAACAGATTAATTTGCATGTGATATCGGGCACAGCCTGACAACTATCAGTCAATGTAGTGACAACATAACTAAATATTGCACGGTGGGTATTATTGAAGGTAATGGGTACAAGCCACAGAAATACGAGATTTACAGTAACATTTGCCTGGAAGCTTTTCACAAAAGATTTGTTCGTGATGACATTCTAACACGCCAAAATATCAAAGAATTACCAACCAGATTTCGACCCAATATTTCTCCATCCACGTCTTTCATCAAGATCTACAATTATTTATTCTGACGCAGCTGAACACATTATTTTCTTACGTCGTCGGTAACCATGGTAACATTATGCTACATGTACTACCAGTCAGCTGCCAGAACCCTGGCACTAGAACCACACACATCTATATATAATTACATATATATTACTCTATACATTACCATCCGACTGTCTGCAACAATGCCAGGAGTTTGTCCACGTCTCTATTTTGTTTTACCCACAACACATAACAACCATCTCAAATTGATGGGCATTTTCAACCGGGGGCATAGCTGCAGCTGTTTTAACTAGATTCAGATTAAATTAATTCACAAGAGTGGCTAGAAAATTAGTGAGTGTGCCTGCATACTTCATATAAGCAGCCACGCCCCTGTCAAAGAACGCATGAGTAACCATAAAGAAGCATCAATATCAGTGATTGTGATTATGGAAGTTAGCGTGGGAATTTTTCATCCATTTGTGACGATCAGTATCTGTATTTAAGTCTACATAGTTCCTCATTCTGCAACGTTATTTCCATAATTTAATATGTAGCATGTTTACAAGGGTATTGGTGACCTTCAGAGTGACCTTGGTGAGTAAAGTCACTTGGGTGTGGCACGGTAATAAACATGTTCCACAACTCAAGGTATATATTATATTCTCTGAAACGCATTGTCATTGCTTACTCGACATCCATCAATGATGCCGAGTATCATTTCACGAAGCTCTCTTATCCACTAAGAGCCTTTAGCGCTCTCTTTGCCATAGCTAATGCATTGTAAAGAGAGCACTATGGTCTCTTAGTGTATAAGAGAGCTTTGTGAAAGGATACCCTGGGCAATATGACTATCTAGAACTCTGTGTATCCTTTCACGAAGCTCTCTTATCCACTAAGAGACTGATAGCGCTCTCTTTACCGATATCTAATACACTGCCAAGAGAACGCTACCAGTCTCATAGTGGATAAGAGAGCTCTGTAGACAGCATGATCACTGACAATGTTCTAAAAATAGACCCATCCCTGTGGGCAGCCATTTTCACTGTCATGTCATCATTTCAACAATTTTGATTAATCATAAAAAAAAAAACAGAGCAAAGTGGTCGACATCACCCAGGAACTGATGGATGTTATGAAGGTAATGGTTGTTTCAGAGAATGTGTATATAAAAAAACCATGTCGCCTTGAGTAAAGCAACACTTCTAACAGTCTCTTATAGGAAATGGGTTACTTTGACAAGCCCTGACAACGGTCTATAGTAACCCTACCAACCATTACAGAACATTGATAACATGCAAGTATTACCATGGCAGCCACAGTAACATTCAAATCTAGAGACGACTAAAGCAGCACTTTCCACAAATAAAATAACAATATCTTTAAAATAAACCTCTCGGGTCTGCAGCTCATTTGGTAGATTCTTTTTTTCTGTTTTACCATCCAATCATAATATAGTTAATATTGACAGACGAAAGCAACAAATCTAAGTAAAATGGCAAGAAAACCTACTACAATTCTTAATTTTATTTTTGTATTTATCATTACTGTTACAGATTTCATCAAGTGATTCAAACACTTAAGTTTAATATACCGTTGACAAAAAAATGTAATGGAAATTATGGTTTACCAGCTTACTGGCAAATAATGCATTACAGAAATGAGTATATATATATATATATATATATATATATGGCACTTATAACACCACAATCCTACAATTGAACATACATGTATTACTCATTGTGGATTGCCTATATGTTCATTGGTTATTAATACTATTTCTTTGAATGTAGATTTTAAATAAAATGGTGAACACTGCCTTTACAAACAAACAAAAAGGAATAAAACCGATGAAAAGATATATTAAAATATCCGATGACCGTAATCATGGGTTTATGTATCTCAAAACTTGAGATGTTGGTAGATATTAAATACAATTCTTTAATTAAAATAATAAATTAAGAGTCCAGTTGCACGACACCCTTGTAAAACTATACAATAGTTGGAACTCAGGTTGTGGAGTCTTCTACAATTGGAATTGGGTTGCATGGAGCTCTTGTAGGCTATGGGAGCTCTTTGTAGGCTATGGGAGCTCTTGTAGGTTATCAGAGCTCTTTGTAGGCTATGGGAGCTCTTGTAGGCTATCAGAGCTCTTTGTAGGCTATCAGAGCTCTTGTAGGCTATCAGGATAAAACAGCTATTGCAACGACCGTTTAAGTCCCTACAACTATTGTAGCCTACAAGAGCTTTGTGCAGCTGGACCCATGTATGGTATTATTACAGGTTCACCTCCTGCATGATATGCAGGACACCAGTACTAGATCACTGGCAATACAGTAATGATTAAGATGGTGTGTCAAGGCAAAATAGCTAAATAAAAAATTAATAATAATAATAGCGCGTATCAAAAACAAAGTTTTTTTCTTTTGCCCAAAATATATCAAGAGCTCCACCATATTTATTCCATTTCCTAATACAGCAAGTTTCTGTGTCATTGGTCATCAAACCGTTAGTAAGTTCAGATACTGACCAATGACACAGGTTCTGACTGCAGTACTGACAGCAATTCGGACAATGACCACTGCATGTGATCATGAGCTAAACTGACCCTTTGGGTCGACTGAGCTAAAATCAAAACTATATTGCCTATGTTACTTGTGAAGCATTTACGGTACATGTAACCTGAAGATATACAAGTTATGTAATGAGCAAATAAATAAAGTTTTTTGTTATGCTCATCATTAACCTTCATTCAATCATGATATCGAATCCTCATCTTCTTACTTGATGTCTATACTTAGACATCCAAAGCACAGTCATTTCCCAACATAGAATTGTATGTTCTCCTTTAATTAAACGTAAAATGTAATCAATCATAATGATTACTGTTTGATATTCATTATCACATAATTAATTGAGAACATTTCATTCAAACAACTTTCAGGTAAGTTTGATCGTTTAACAACTAAACTAGTTACTACTACAAGTGAGAGCACATTGTTGTGAGCTTGGGTATATATATATATATTAAAAAAATTACGATAACCAGGGAGCAATTCTGGAAAATAGACATTCCACATCGTGGAATACACCCCAATGAGAGGTCCCTTCTATGTGAGAAGTCACAACGAGTGGTTACATTTTGTTGTAGAAAACTAAATGAATGGTCCCTCCATTGAGGAAGCACAATGATCATGAAATACGGTAACTTCGTTGTGGAAAACACAATGAATGATCCCTCCATTGGGGGGCATACAATGAATGGTGGTAAGTTTGACGTGGGAAAACACAATGAATGGTAGCGTTGATGTGGAAAGCGCTGTGGAAAGGTGGAATGGGTCAGGTGTAATGGAAAGCTCTAGCTAAGTGACAAAATAAAAAGACACTTGTACTTTATATTCTTGCAAATATTCTCTGTGAATGGAATGTATTCGTGTCGGCTGTGATTCATTGTTCATTGGAGTAACACCATCACTGTGTGGCCAGGCTATATGGGAGCAGTTGTTGCACACAGACACATACATACATGTCCACCATTACCTTGGCGAGGTCAGGGGTCGGGCTAAAAAAAGGGCAGGCTTGTAGGGTTTGGTCGACACACACTTAATTCCGTATTCGATCAGCAATTCTCGCAAGCAGGCCAGTTTCGCTGCAAGACTGTCTGTGCTTTGATATATTCCATTTCAATTGCGGAATTTTGGACAGTACGAATTAATAATAACTTGTTTTTCCTGTTTAGTATTTTTATACCCTTGATTAAAGATAGGAAACTCAGTTCAAAAGAGACTTTCACCTATTCCATTCAATACACGTCCATGTAGTTTCAGAGCTGTTGATAGTATTGCCGACCACTTTCTGATGTGAATCCATGGCTCGTGAAGTAACATTGATATAGTATACCCAGTTCATTCATTCCCAGTACTGCCGGTGTAGTACCAGCCTAAACATCTCACCAGATGGCGCTCATCAAACTAAAGGCAGCAGAACGTCCTCATAATGAATTTCCAATTTCACGACGATGAACTATGATATCACGCAACACGCTGTGTCTTTCTCGTCATCGCCACCAATCACAGCATGCGTCTTAAACGACTTGAGTCGACCCTCCTCGTTCGAATACGTGTTGCGATTGGATGAGGTTAAGGAGTTCCTATTGTTATTGTTATTATGCCCGTTTTGTGTTTTATCACTTGCAGGAGGTTTTGGGACGTTCTGCAAGACCTGGTCTCGTTTTTCTATTTGGTAGAGGAACAGATCTTGGAGATGGTCGTCCACGGTCTTGGGACGCGAAGGCGGTGGGGGTTGTTGCGGCTCGACGACCCGCGTCTCGTTGCGTAGTCTCTTCAGGTCGGCGAGCGACACGTAGGGCTGCCCCTGCCCCGTGGGCACTGAATGCCCTGGTGGTGGCAGCGTCCCGTGGGAACTGGCGCCCGGGTCGCCACTTGAGGTGGCTGCATTCGGGGGTTTCGGGTCGGTTTGTGCGGCAGGTCGACCCGCGTTTGGAGGACGACCCTCGGCAGACCTGGACTGCATAGGCTTGGTGGCGAGGTCAGGCTTGGGGTCGACCTGGTGCTGGACGGACTGACTGGAGACGACGTTCCTGCTAGCACTGGCTGGTTTGTGGACAGTGTCTTCGCGCGGCTCCGACTGTCCCGTTCCGTTGTGGGTATCCGCACGTCCCGGTCCTTCACGAGAATCTCGTCGACCGGGTCCGTCGCGAGAATCATTGCGCGTGGATCCTGGTCCATCACGGGAATCGTTGTGCGCGGATCCGTTGCGAGAATCGTTGCGTCCGGTTCCGTCGCGAGAATCCGAAAGACGGTGGCCGCTGTGCGAGTCCACGTGGGCTTGAGGGACCTTGTCCTCTGGCAGTATGATCATGACATCGTCCAGGTTGGTGGCAGGGATGTTCTCTTTGTCCTTCTCATCCTCCTCCTGGCAAAATATAAGGGTCCGTTATCTAAATGGCAATAAATACTTTTAATCTATTTATTGTTTTTATTTTAAAATGAGATGTACTCCAAAAACAATATCAATATTATTGACAGCAGACACCCTATCATCATTCCCTTGTGTACACTATGTTACAATGAACCTATTGTATGTGGTAATTACAGTGTCCCCTCAACATAACGCTGAATTTGGGGTCCATGACATACCCTCCGCCTTATAGTACAAGCCTTATAGGATAGTACAGGTAAATAACAAAAGTAAAAATGGGATCCACATCTGACCCCGCCTTATATCCGAATCTGCTGTGTATCGGACCGCCTTATATCGAGGGGACACTGTAATACTTTTAATTAATTTACTTGGAGGAAAAGAAAAGTTAATTTTGAAAACACCCTTTCATCATGTTCTTATCAGCACGACCCTATCATGACCCTATCGCATGGTGAGTAGGACCATAATAAAGAGGGTTATGGCCTCTTAGTGGATAGACAAACTTTGTGAATGTGTGTGCTAGTCAACATAGCAACATTTCACCCATACATGACCCTTATTTATTACCAATCCTTTCTCTAAACTGGTCACCTAATAGTATAGCTAAGCTACATAGTCAGGGAGGAATACCCACAAGGGAGACAACTGCATACCGGTAATGCATACCACCACCAAATGTCGTTCTCCCAGCAGGTGACAAACAGTGTCACTGGGCATACTCACGGCTAAGTCGTCATCGACCATGGTGCGTAGACCAAAATGCAGAGCCTCTTCTTTGGCCTCCTTTTTGAAGAGCACGCTCTTCTCTCCTCGAAGACTGCTCCGCCGAATGGATGCGCTGCAAGAACACAAAACAGCTGTCAGTAGTTTCAGGACAAGACATACATTGTACATGACGTAGTTGCCTGCTTGGGAAATGTCCAGTTTTTCTACAAATGAACAGAAACAAGTTATTCTTTTGTGTGTGCCATTTTGTCACCTGGATACACGTATGTAGAGAATCGAGCAAAATCTGAAGGAGTTTTAAATGTGCACTACTTGCAATCTGTGCTGGAAAAATAGAAAACAAATCAATTTCGTGATTTATATTTCCATGTTTATAAATATTCAATAGCACGATAGCTGCATACAATGCTGCAACTTCTTTGATGCTTTTGTATTTTGAAGTTTTAGTTTTATTAATTATATTAATTAATATTATATCCCTGAAGCAGCAGTTTGCAAGTGGCAAAATATGGAAGAAAGCATTAGAATTTAATGTTAGATATTAAGATATGTTTGAATAATTAAAATATGATGTATATATTACTAAACTCACCGAGACATAATCTTTTATATATTTAACAATATGAGCAATTGCTGATGAATGGATGGCAAACTAACAATCGCCAACAAGTAGGCAACATTTAATCATGTTCTACGTTGTAATTTTGTTAGGTTAGTAAAATGTAAAACATGCCAACTTGGAAAGAAACCCTGACCAAAACTAACGGCCATTATGATAGGTTGGTTCACATCTATGATAAACAAGTCAAGAGCTAATATTCTCATTGAAATTTACATATATACGAAACAACAGAGGATGAGATATGACATTGCGGACACCACGTGACAAACAAATGGACGATGGTACACATGGTAACAAGTGTCCAGGAACCGATTCGCAGGATGATCCGATCACTACGAGGGACGACCATAGCGCTACAATCACAGAATGATTGGGCGGCCGAATCATTGATGAAACCCTTAATGCTCTCCCTACTGGATTAGGCACAGACACAGCTCTTTAGGGCATCTCTGGTTGCCTTCAGCATGGAGGGGGTTAACACTCTCCCTACTGGACTAGGCAGACACTTCTCTTTAGGGCATCTCTGGTTGCCTTCAGCATGGAGAGGGTTAACACTCCCTAATGGATTAGGCAGACACTTCTCTTTAGGGCATCTGCAGTTGCCTTCAGCATGGAGAGGGTTAACACTCCCTACTGGAATATGCACTACAGAACAGAGAGAATCCGTCTCTCATCGAACACAACAACAATCCCAGATGGTGTTTTGTGACCATTAAACTTGTCAATGGAAGCTGTAGTTGTCAAAAAGATTCTTTGTGCCAAGTGCAATAGAAATTGGATCTAATAGCTGGCAAACTGCTCTTGAGATAAATATTCTTATGCTCAGAATGGCAATTATCATTATTATTATTATTATTACATGTATTATTATTATTATTTTATGTCCTTGAAATGATGGATGTTCAAGTCTAATGCACCAAATTCAAACTCATAGAGAACAGTTCTGAAGCTATCTATGAAGACATTATTATACAACGACTGGTTGAATCTTGAAGAAAACAAGGTACGGTAATAGAAAGCCAAGAATATACAACCCTGAGGCTTTTGATTTAATTTTAACCCTGCACTTGACCATGTACATGTAACTACAAACAACAATAGCACTGATCTATTCAGGAAGGGTGTTGTACACAGCTTCTTACTAGTCTTAGATAACCACGCACCCATCCAGTTGATATACATGCACCAAATAGGCAGCGAAAATAACATACTAGTAGCTGAATATATTGTACAAAACAAAATGACACCCCAAAACTATTACGCAAAGAAATCTTAAACAAAACGGCACACCAGATTGAAATTAAAAGTAAGAAATTTATAAACTAGGAAGCTATGCAGATAAATACTTGGACGTATTGATATGGTACAATACATCTAGCTGAAGCTATAGGCATGGAATACCACTTGTCAAGGTGTAATACATACAGGCTATAGGCATGGAATACCACTTGTCAAGGTGTAATACATACAAGCTATAGGCATGGAATACCACTTGTCAAGGTGTAATACATAGAGTCAGTAGCACCCTTAATATAAGTCATGCACCAAAAAATAGCTGTCCATCAGAATTGTGTATACATAGCAATACCAGAATAAACTGCGATTCTACATACCATGTAGTTGAAGCCGTGGTGCACAATACTTCTTCAGACATAGGAAGGAATCCGAAAAATAACCCAACATTTAAGAATATATGCTCATTTAATTAAGAATATATACTCAAAGCCAATGACATTCAACTGAGGCCAAAATCATGTTATGAGTTTGGCAAATTAGCCTGAAAACGATTTTCCCATGGGCGACTTGAAAGAGCCTCTATAGATGGCCACACACCTCAAATGTAGCAGTGTTCTTGAATGCAAGAATCGCATTGCCCAATGTCCTGAAAAGGCAGCAATATATACTATGCTGGGCAAAAATGTTATTGCCAAGTTCTGAATTGAAACTGCAGGCCCAGCACCAATGAATGACGTCGACAACTTGCATCCCACACAACGAGGACATCATCGACTGAACTGTCTGTACAATGGACAATTCCACTTCAAGAACAACCAATTTACATCAAGAAATATCTGGACCATTCCAATATTTGAATACACAAAGGAATAGTTAAAAGCCATAAGCATTTCTATGTATTGAACTGGTATCCATATGGTCTGTTCGCAGAGTATATTGGAACCATCATGCAACGGATAGACGATAATCTGAATATACAGCTGATATGAACTATTCATGTGTTTATAAAATAAGATGCAGGTGTTAGTCCATCACCTAATATATAACGGCCCCTCTGTACAAATAATAGACCTCCCGGATCATCGCATCCAAGGGGAGACAACCTACCGTACATCAGAGGTCTCGAGTATGCGTGAAGAGCATGTTTTACTCCAATCCCTGTCACATCATATAATTTAGTATTTATTAAAGTTGTTACGCATGTGGACACACACATATTTGTCATGGATTCATGCAAACTGATCAACAACACATAGGATAAACCCTCAAATTAATCGACCATGTAACATTAGTATAAACAAAAAATAATTCAACAAAGACAAATTATTGAACCTGTAAAAACAATGGGGATTAGTTTTTACAACAGTCAATGAGTGAATGATACTACTAATAATACGGTATGAAATTGAGACAGACTGGCAAAGATGGGAGTAGAATGGGCTACATATACATAATACGACTATAGTATAAGCGTATATTAGCAGCAGCAAGACGGTACAGAGTGCAGAAGCTGTGATAAACTAGTTGCGATCTCGTCCCTATGCAAGGAATCATAGTCTGCTCCTCTATTTGAGCCATGCATACGAGATATGATGGAGGATTACATAGAATCAAACAATTAATCTTAAAAGATAAGGCGCATGCATTTTGCATTACATTGCAAATCACGACTGATACCCCAACACTTGCTTGGTATATATTTCGTCTAGACTATGCGAGCATTACGACAAATAAATCTGCAGGACAAACAGGAGGAAACTTAGAATTGCAAACAGCCACATTTATCTTTCTGGGCCGTGATATACATCCATTGTTGGCTGTTACTATATATCATGAATATCCTTTCCATGCCCGTGTTGAGGCAGTTCTTTTGAACCAACATTCCACAAATATCTCAAAACTATTAATATACACTCAACATAAATCCCAACACTCTGTGAAGTCCGCAATGAGATACATGTATATGTAATCTGGGTGAAACTATCAAAGAATAATTTAGTGCTAGATATATATTTTTTTTAAAAGAAAAAAGAATAAGGGTGTCATTCCCTATTGACCCAACGTTAATGGTTTGTAAAATCTGTAATTAGAAGGAGGTACCACATATACATTGCAGATTTTCAAACGACCCCCAGGACACTTTTCGAATTCAAACACTGGCTTATAAATGTTAGTATCAGAGAAAACGACTACGGAACTGTATAATATGGCTATAGTCACATGCAGACAGACAGACAGACAGACAGCGGACAGATGAAGAGACACATGGGTGGCAGACTTGAGGTTCATGAGGTACGAGAACTAGATGGCTAACCTGTGACTACTTGGGGTTTTCTCACTCAACGAGGAGTTCGAGCTATACACATTGCCTGGAGAGTGATTCAAGCTGAAATACAGAGTAGGCTGCTGAGTGGCTGCCGGCGTTCCGATGGTTCGCACGTCTACAACGCACCTTAACTCGGGGGGTTAGAAAGAACATCCAAGACCTACATGTGCTTTTGTGAATCGGCTCAAAGAAACGTGCAGAAAGAGGGCGAGTTTATTAATCGAGGAATGTGTTAGCTGCTGTCAGTGAGATTACA
Organism: Lepetodrilus ovalis; assembly: GCA_032361185.1. Lineage (NCBI taxonomy): Eukaryota > Metazoa > Mollusca > Gastropoda > Lepetellida > Lepetodrilidae > Lepetodrilus > Lepetodrilus ovalis. The sequence continues at coordinate 14,382 of JAUTBQ010068542.1, forward strand.
AGTAGGCTCTTTGATGGTCGTGGGCTATGTTGTCTGATACCATAATTTCATTTTATCTGCGAAAACTAACAACCAGTGTGACTAATTTTCAGAGATGTTGACAATCTTGAATGTCTATATCTTTGGACCCTCTAAGAACGGTTGTGCTAGATACATAAATGAAACATGAAAATTGAGGAAATAATTTGAGGCAGCACACCATTATTTTAGCAATATTAGTTCATGCCGGAGGAAGGACCAGATGCACCGCGGATTTGGATATAACGCAGGGTCAGACATGGATCCCATCCTTATTTTCATTATTTTGTATATGGTATAAGGCGGGTACTATATCGCGGGGGTATGTCATGGACCCCAACTTCAACATTATATCGCGGGGACACTGTACTAAATAAAGTGTAACTGTTCAATGAATATAGACTGAGACAGTGCATACCAATTATCCGTACATGTGCTACAGAAATGATACAATAGGAGCCCCTGAGACTGGGTGGAATCTTGACCTTTGGGTTTGTAAACACATGGCACTACAATTATACTACATCACCTCCTTGACAATAAGGTCGTCGTGACCAATAGTCCGATCACTATCATGGTGCATTGTGACACCCACACATTTGAAAATATAGGGTGCGAGAGATGTCCCATCCCCAAGAAAAAAAGGGCGTTAGGGGTAAATATGATTGCCCAGCAAATGTCTTATCTGTTATTAGCATTAGGTGATTGCGAGACTAAATGTGCTATAGCCTACATGTATTGCAAGGTTTCCTCCTGCCATAAACTGACAAGCAACAATATTTGTTGATTACATGTACTTGAATGTGGCTCAAAACTCAAACAGACAAAGTAATCTATTAAAAAAATATTCACAACATATTTTGTAATTATAACCGTATGGTGTCCTTGACATAATTTATAAGGATTCAATATTATTTGTGTCCAAAACTATTTCTCAATGAATGTATGAAATTAAAGAGATCTAGCATGCATATTTGGTAATTAATCTAGTTAACCGCTGATATGCAAACCGATTAGCCTGGCGTTATATTTTCTGTACTATTAAATCATTTGTTCAATAGTCTCAATAGAAGATAAAATTATAAGAAGAATAACTTGAAAGGGAACTACAAATATTGTGTAGTAAAGTATGTAACAATGGAAAGAAAAAAGAAAGTGATTTCAATGAAGTTCTTACAACTACTTTTACTCAACCTTCCGGAGCCAAATTGTACAGTCATAGATCTTGAGTATGGTGAAGAACATACTAGTCAAAACATTAATGTTTCTTACAGACAGATTTACATAAACCAGTATAGTATGTTCCAAACAAAGGACAAGTTTTGTAAATGGAATGTTAATTTATCATTCTATGATATGCACATGTAGCCCTTGAAATGTTTAAATGGATTGGTACATGACTATATATAATCTGAAATAAAAGTTCAAAAATTAAATGGACATGAAAAATCAGGCTAGGTGCAATAAAAGAATAAAACAAAGTAACACCATGGAATACCATTGTGTAAAATGTCATAATATTAATATATAAAGTTAGGAATACTCATATCGTTAATCACTGAAATGTTATGAATATTTATTCTGTTAATTTACAAAATGTTACATCTTCTGTAGGAATATAATTTTTTACAATTATATTCCAGGGTGTAAAGAAAATTTGAAAAATAGTTCTCCCTTACTCCAATGGGGTGATGTAAACAAAAGGGGTGAAAACTGTGAAACTTGGAAGCAGTGACTAACCACAACACTTTAGCTGAGCAAGCAACTGGATGCAGTAAGCGTAACGCAACTCATAGCAAATTGTCAACTCAACCGTAAACCTCACTACAATGTGATAATGTGAATATAGTACTTCACTACATGATACATTGTATAAAACAAAACAGAACACACACAACATGCACAGGACGAACAACATCACACAATCTCTTATCACTATCTCCCTTGAAATTAGAATCCATGATCATAATACCGTAACCATACATGTAATATTAATTTATGGATAGATAATCTATACACATCACAAAATCCTTGCTAAAAGGCATACAGTCACAAATGTTAATGCTTATTTTTGTATAAATTTGAGTTCTAAAGTTGAACAAGTTTTTCAGGGGTGGGGGATAGGTGTGTGGGGTTGGGTGGAGGTTGGTGGGGGTGGACATTACATGCTATCATGTGCAAGGAAAGAAAGCTAATCTGGAATGAACCAATCACAACAGTGATACTACAGAGTAATTTGAACAATCCTGACACCCCATAGCACATCCATTTGTAAAATGGCGTTACAGTATATGGGACATGTCAGACATTCCAGATTGTTGCTCAATATTTTCCGCTGCCAGTATTATTAGAAATAGCAAATTATTTAGTAAGTTGAATAATATAAATTACATTGTCTAAAGGCATACAATCAAAGATTTTTATGAGCTCGTAGCACTATATATGAGTAATAAATGTAAACTACATTCATTTGTGATAGTCATCATCAATTCTATATC
>JAUTBQ010068653.1:0-16896 GCA_032361185.1 Lepetodrilus ovalis
AGTAGTAGTAGTAGTAGTAGTAGTAGTAGTAGTAGTAGTAGTAGTAGTGGTAGTAGTAGTAGTAGTAGTAGTAGTAGAAATAGTAGTATTGCATATTCTTGACTCTGTTTTACATGATGTTTTGTTATACGAATGGCTAGTACAGCTCAAATTGCTTCATACTGGAATAACCAACAAACCAAGGCAGTGTCAACAAATCAAATCATTGTACACTATACAGTTGTTATTATAAAACCCATTATATTTAATACGGATATTTTGCAGTGCAACACATTTCTCTATCCTGGCGATGGAACCAAACCATCACATACCACCACCATAATGGATCCGGATTCGAACTCGTAACTTCCACCGACCAGGGGTCACTTAGGGCGTACACTCATACGCACACTTTCCCATATGGTCTTAAGAAGCAGCATATGCTCAACTGCCATTAATCTTAATAATACCAACAGAAGTTCAGCACAGTTGGATCACATCGTTATTTAATGATCATATCTTGCGGTCCATGAATTAATACTTTATGCCAGTTCTCTTGAAGGCGCAAAGGAACAACCTTGAGGATTCAATTGGCCCGGGGCATTGATCCGGGGGGACAGTGTTGCGCTGCTTCCCACGGGTAATAGTCAAAGAGGGAAGACCCCGACGAACAAAACATCCCATACATCGACAGTCAGGTCGTAGAATGCGGGCCCTATTCATAGTACGCCCGTTACATACGTAATGATCTAGTTACGCTTAATAGAGAAACCGTACCAGTGACCTACTATAGATACGCAACAGAGTCGAGGCCTCTCTCGCGTTTCAATTACTAAATATAATTAATACATTCCAATCATTATTTACCCGGTCGGAAATGGATTGTCGTTAGTGCAGTTGAGTAGGTGGTCTTCTAACGCCATTGGTTGAATATGGCTTATTACGTTGACATTTTTTTATGCCCGATTACCGAGGAGCGAATACATGGCATATTTTCAACACCAACATGACTGTGCTGAATACACTACGTCAGAAATTGCTGTATGTATTATCCTGGACGTGTTTTACAGTAGCTGTGGGTATTGACCACGCGTTGGGGGCAATTCCATACCGGGAATTTCTCTTAATTACCGAAGTTGGTAGGACTATAACGTCTACATCAATATTTGATCCAAACAACGCCAATAGAGAAACATGACAAGAAAATCCAAATACAATGATAGGATGAACTTAATTCATAATATATATGTGTTATAAGATATCTGGTCTGGGGAGCACGATACTAATTTGAGTACTGTTTCTTGCTATGCTGGAAGTTTTGTTCACAAATCCCCGTATAATATTTGACCTTGAAATCCAACTCAAAGAAGATTCCGTATTCTCAGGGACATATTCTTTGATCCTCGAAACACCGACCAATTCTGGCTACAAAACATCCCTCAAACGAGTGTAAAGTAAGAATACTAGTCTGTGTTTATGGTATGTCTTAGCCAGAATGTTATGCTATGCGATGTATATTACTCGTGACCCAATGTTTATGATTTGTCACGTGGCATATGCTAGTTGAGTGTTCAGTACAATACGACCCAAAAGGGGTACTGGAAAGGTTTTGGGACTTTTGCTTTTAGAGGAAGGTTGGGGTTTAGAGTAATTAAATGCACATGTGCTAGTTGAGTTTTCAATACAATAAGATCTAAACTGGATACTGGAAAGGTTTTGGACTTTTGCGTTTTAGAGGAAGGTTGATGTTTAGAGTAATTATATGCACATGTGCTAATTGAGTTTTCAATACAATAAGATCCAAAAGGGATACTGGAAAGGTTTTAGAATTTTGCATTTTGGAGAAAAGTTGGGGTTTAGATTAATTAAATACGCATTATAAAAAGTATCAACATGAATTCTCCAAATATGACAGTACCATATACATAATGTCTAACACTCGTTTATGCATACACAGGATCGCATGAGTATTTCTATGGGGTTCTACGTATAACTTTCACTTTCAATCTCATTTCGCGTGCATGGCACAACTGGGTGGTTCGGCCCATTCCGTGGAATTCTACGTAATTATCCGAGAGCAGATGACATGGGAGATGTTATAACACTATATGATTTGGGACAATGGGCAACAATTAACGTCACTGTAAAATGCCCACCAAATTTCTCATTAAAACATCCAGTGATATTGATTAAACTTCGGGGCGTCCCCTTTAGGGTTGGCCAGGGTTGATCATTGGAGGGTGGGGGGTGATCAGTGAGAGGGGATGGTGATCATAGAGTGATCAATGGTGATAAAGATAAAAATGCTTTCGGTGACTCACTCACACATGTGGTAACTACAGCTATATTGAGTAGAATCTATGGTTCAATATGAATTAAATGCAAGCTACGAGCATATGCTGTCATATAGACTTGTCCTCGGATATTTTCGTATCTTTCCGCTTGCCGATGGCAACAGTTCGCCTACTTTATTGACCTGACTACATAGACTGCGGGTAATATCACCCAAAAGAGACATAATTTTGATTGTATTATCTTCGACATTCTTATCCAATGTCATCTGCCATAATTTAGGTACGATATGATAGAAAGCCCCGAGGGACGATTGCAATATGGCACGTGCAATGCAACTTACCAGTTGTGTCACAAACGTCGTTTACATGTGTCAATCATTGTAACATAAACTATACAAATAATCTCATTATATCGTTACGATAATATAGCATTACTATTTCTGCTCTCAGTAGATATAGATTTTCTAGATTCTCTATTAATAGAAAGATGCAAAACTAATAATAGGAATTTTCTCATACGTCAGGAATAATTTTCGGGTACGAAAATGAATATTGCTGAAATCTAGTTGAGAGTGTTGTCTGTTAACATGGTTAATGGCATTATATGAACTTTTAATTTTAATTTTACGTTTTACCAGAAACTGATAATTATACATCACACTAAAATATTTGTCACGAAATATTCAAGTATTTTTCATTCAATAATGAAGCATCAGACGATATGGTGAAATAGTTCTTAAGGAAGAGATAATATTAAACTGAACTTGCTTTGTTGATGTACAGATCGTCATTGTGGTTGTTATTCTTTATTATATTATCGGAAGTAGAATGTTGACATATTTTAAACGTGCTTCCTATATTTATCTTTGAATTAATTTCGATGCTACTTCCGTGAAATTTCCATCCATGTTCGTGAAACGGAATAACGCAAAAACAAGGATTCAGACAGAAAAATCGACTATAATTTTTGTTTTTAAATTAATATCTATGACACTATTTGTAACTCATGCCATAATTTAATAACATATTTGGGCTCATCGTGTGCATTCTTGATAACATAATAATCAGATATTTTCAAGATTTTTACAATGATGGCAATAATGAAATTCACTAAATGTTTCGATGTGGAAAATATTTCCAACGTTCCCGCTTGTTGCCGTACCCTTTATGAAATTTAACCACATCTAATAACAATATATGTTTCTAATAATTTAGTAAAATACGTTGTATAGCATATCGTTGCGCCAACATTTGCATATGTGAAAGAAGGACTTTGTTCTTTGGTTTCTGTGAGATGTAACGGAATGGTACAGAAGACTACTACAATTAGATTCTATAAAAGTAGTTAGCATCGAAAGTTGTTTGCGAAATTAAGGATGGCAAAATCTCACATTAGAAATTCCAATCACGGTATTATATTTTTGAGACAGATACATTACAATGTTCACATTAATAATGGTTGTATCACCAAGTGTTTAATGCTAGAATTCCAAAGTTTATGCAACAAGTGTTGGAATTCTTTCCGTGAAGTTCGTTTCCTGTGGTCTCTCATAGACGTGTTTGAAATGCAGAAATAATGTCATTCATTTAAAAATATATGTACATAATGTTTCATTTAGAAATAAAGCCCGTGAAAGAAAATATGAATACCTCGTATTTACATAGAGTAATAATCTGTGATAAAATTTAAATATTTACAAAACTTCAAAAGCCTGTATTTATATTTGTGTTATATACATACGCCTAGTTTTAGTTTTATTAATTAGTTCACTACAGTTTATTAACTGTGATGGAATACAAATTTGTAACCGTCATTGCTACTCAGTTTTCCTAAATATTACAACAGAAACGTGTAATACTTTCTAGCAGCTAGTACATCGGAAAAGTGGAAAATAAACTTTATGGATATTTTCGGAAATATTTAAACAATATATACACAGTAAGATAAAACAAAAAGTGAGAGATGCTTTCTGAAAATTTAATAAACAGGGTAAAATAATGACAAATGTACAAATAAAATATTCAATCTCATCATAAATTGTCATGATTAAATACCGTTTCGGTTTTTAAATGGATTCAGGGGTGATAGATCCACTATATATACCCCACCTCTAAAATTAAACTAGGGGCGTTTATCTCCTAATTTAGAACTTTTCACACCGACTATTTCCATGTATATAATATGTATGCGACGTACTGCTTACACGTGTTTGTTAGCACCACGTGTTTTACCTAACGCAGGACGGGATTTCGTGCGCATTTCAGACGCGGAATGGTTGCTTCATTTAAAATTTACGAATCGTATGTTTCACAGCCGCGATTGCGTGTTCACTCGCTCTTAGCCACTTTCTAGGAGTTTCCTTTTAAATTGCAACGTTGAAATAGTTTGTGAATATTAAAGGCATCGTCGGAAAAATACAAAATAGTTCCGAAATATTTACCTTGATAATTTTTTAAATATATGTTATGTCAAATTTTATTTAGTTGAATTTATTAAGTGGTAATCGATTTTAGTGGCATAATCAACAACTGAATAGAAAATAGAAAACATAAATCACAAAGTGTAAATAGTGACGTAATAAATGTAATGTCCGTTTATTAATACTTTCTAAATTAAATTGTCCAATAATTTCGAAATTATTTTTAAATAAGGTCATGCACCTTTAAATATTTCCCCTCACGGACACAAGAGGCATTCGTGTTATCTTTTATTGCATGCACTATACAGTGCATCTACTTAGCGCATGCACCTATGTCCACAGTATTACATGCTTACACGAATACCCTATAGTTGTAATGCTACTAACGGGGAGGTGAGGACATGCTAAGTCAAGTCCCGATTTAATACGATCCATAATCTTGTCAATGGCGTATTTATACAGCAGACTAGTTCATGCCGCAACAGACATACAATTATTTCATACAGCCGGTAAACGATAAGCAATTATTACATTGTCACCCTCCTTTTTTACTATGTCTCTTTCTGATGTATAGGAAATACCCAGTGAAGCGTGGAAGTGCTATGTATTTTTTTCAAGTACTTGCGGTACCCGCTTGGGTGTTACCTCAATACCCGACAATCAGATCATGGGGGGTATTATGTGTGAAGACGTCGATCTTTTTATTTTTTTTTCTATTTTAAAAAAGCTCGCGTATACGACACAGTGTAAATTAACATTTGAATTGCGGTCGGTATTGCCTGGGTGAACGCAATGAATAACTACGATTGCTTTTGGCTTAGACGTGTCATTGAATCTGCACTACATAGAGTCGTAGATACTAACCATTGAGAACATTCTTGGTATAGGCGGAATTATGTCATATTATATATTTCCCCATAATGTAAATTCCAATATAATTTGTGGCATTCCATGATCATACAACGTTGGTTAAGCTTCCTTCAAACTTACGCCATTGACGCAATCGATTTTGCTATCTACATAAATAAATAAATAAATAAATACATATAAGAATGAATGTCCTAACACGACGAGCACATAGCCTCAGCAGATGGGATATGCAACAATATTTACCATTAGCAAACTCGGTTTCAATCCCAAAGTAGATTCTACTCCAAATGAAGTATTATATCAACGAGAAATCTATAAGATTTGTCAACGTGTTAAATCAATGTTTTATTTATGAATATATCGCTTGATAATCCAATACCATTGTTTATTTCACTTCAATTTTTTATTGTATATTATAGTGTCGACATTAATTACTAAGTAAATTAATGATGTAGTATTAGTTAATATGTATTATGCAAACCGTATATAAATTTAATTAATTGTGTAAACACATGTTCAAATCTTTGTGCAATATTCGTGCTAGATTATCATAAGTTTACGATCTTTGAAGATACAGATAGCAATCTAATCAAATCGTTACTCCAAAATAGAATTTAAAGATGGCAGTACATTCACCCCCAGAAACGTAAACATCGTAGTACTATATAGTGCATATAACCTAAAGAAATAATTTAAATATTAAGAGTTGGCCGAGCTAGCACCGAATCAAGTACTAGCAATTCCTTGCAAGGGAGTATGCGCGAAACGGCCCAGATTTCGACGAATCAGATAGCTGCTTTCACAGCTCCATCCCTCAATCACCCCCATTCCCCCCTTAACTTTCCCCTCTCCCCTCCCCTGTTTCTGGGGGTGTATTTTTACTTCATATCGTATACCTTTTAGAAGTACAGAAAGGTTACTATGCTCTACAATGTTTGTATACAAAAGTGACCTTCCTGCTGTAAGATGAGATGTTATATCATTTCCTCAAACCATGCGATTAAAATCCATTGGTTCCTGAATCGAAGGCTACAGTGTAGTTCGAACGTAAATATAGACTACATTCAATAACTATCCATGAAACCTGAATGAATTGATTTTGGTGCAATGGTGATCTATTCCATACTTATTTATACATATATTTTGTTGATTTTTTTTGGTGGGGTGGTCGATTTTTGCTTTCTAGATAAAGCTTCCAACGTTTCTAAATCGGTCATCTCGATATCATAGCTATGCTTTCCTCTAACTGCCGGCGGGTTGTCTTCAACATGAACGCATTCTATTGTCATCAATCTAACTACGCTGGCAACAGATTGACGCTGCACACGGTCATCCACGGCAATATTGATGCAGATACCAGCAACACCCACAAGCTGTATACGTTATTGCACAGGTGTGAATCCCAAGCCCAAGCGTTTTGCTTATTCACCTGTAGTTAACAGTCCTATAGTTCAATTCACGTACATAATATGCAGTATGAATGGTAAGCCCCGGTACTGACGGACGAAACACGACGTAACACTGGTATGCATAACATTACACGCTTACTATGAGAACGGGATCTGTGCATAATATAACATAGAAGATCCCTCACCTTTTCGCCCCTGTCAATATCCCTACTAATATATTCTAGTCCATGTGGTTTCATTCAACGCCGTAGTCGAACAGTTCCAGGTGATAACCGTACGGACATCGATACTAATTTATTTTAAACGAATAATGTACAGTCGTATGTTCGTAGAGAACAACAGCGTTTACTGTTGATTGTATGCACGAGGGAAGGCCACATCTAGCAGGGGGACTGATAAAGTTTAGCACTGATGGATTACGATAGTATTATAATGGTATCGTTTCTCGAAGCTCTCGTATCAACTGAGACCATAGGGCACTTGTACATTATACGATCGCAATATATAAGGGATCGCTACGAGAGTGCTTTCTGGTCTCGTAGTAGATACGACAGCTTCGAGAAACGCTACTCTCGCGGTTACGACACCAGAGGAAGTCGTAATACTTTGCATAGAGCATTGGGGGAGAATATACATGTGTTAGACTGTTTATCAGAGAAGAATGGTCGGTAGAGGGTACATAATATTGTTGGTAGAGGGTCGGAGGAGGGTCAGATGAGGGTCAGAAGAGGGTCTTACCTGTGTCACAGGGGTACGCCAACAAGACGATGATGATAAGGGCTAGTCCTAGTCTGGCTCGGCTCCCTCTCATTTCGTGTGTTTGCAAAACTCCTGGAATTAATACACCGCATTGAAACCATGGGCCGATCTCTTGGGTCCTAGGATTTTTTTTTTTTTAGCTGCCTGGCAAAGTTAGGCTAATTGTGGTACACCCCTCCGCCCCAGTTCGCAATATCATAACAAAGTGAACTTTCTGTAACGATGCCTCGTCATCACACTCAGCGTTGCAGTATCCATCGTTCCTGGCTTGTTGTCACTCCGGATTTCCAATACCATTTGCTCGACGGCATGGGACGCTAGTGTAATCATTCCATCACGAACCGGCGTAATTGCACTTTGGGTGAGGGAGCATGTCGTAGTCAACACGCTTGCTTAATATTCATATACGTCCACACTGTCCAGCCCGGATCCATTGGCAGGTGTCAAAAACCGGGAATGAAAAGTAGCGGGGGTATTGGTCGTAAGCCGGTAAAAGATTTGCGAATCAATGGGTCGTATGTGTGTGTATGTGTGTATGTGTGTTTGTGTGTGTGTGTGTGTGTGTAGTAATACCACTTGTCAACAAACGATACTTCGGCACAGTTTTAACCACTGACAGTCGAGGAGTTTCACAGGGCGAGCGAAGGAGAAGCGATGTTCCTTCCGAAGCGATTTAACTTCCTCCGAAGCGACTTCCGCACCCGTACAGCGCGTCATCAATCAGCTGGTTATAGTATGTGTCCTTGCCACCAGTAAGCCTATATTCCACTACGTTACTATTCCAAACAGTCGCGTGTTCTCGCACTACAAACATTGTCATTCGGTTTAGCCACGTGGTTTCGCGTCTTGTACACATGACATCTCGTTCCCCCACTACCGTTAGGTCATTTTAATGTTAATTAGCCGACCAGAGAAATGTGAGATTCTGATTTCGCGCTAAGCCTATTTGCATAGACAATAAAGTCGATCGATAGCGCGTGCTGCGCTTAGATACATTTCCCCCTCCGCGTTGAAATCGAACGGTTTCGAGGCGCGCCGTTGTTATTCGTTCACGCTTGTCGGTGCGCCTCGAAACAGCCTCTTTCTGCGATGAATAATTTCTATCGAGCTGTCGATTTGACTAATCACCGACGAGAAAGGGCACGTGCGCTCATACGTCGTTTTTGATTGGCTCTCCGGCGGAGTATTGGCTGGTGACGTCGGGTTAGTCTTTGTTACGCTACGGGTTAATTCACGGTATTGAAAAAAAGCATGCCAGCGCGTTGTAGGGACCTGTATACACGGAAAACATCTTTTGAAAAATCATACAATCTGAAATTTCAATAAATGAATGAAGCGAGTCGGACGCGTATCATTCTTTTACTGTTCAGATTTTGACACGAGGCACATGTTCATCCACTGACGGTGGCAATGTGAGAATACATTAATACTCGGTCTCTCACGCTCGCGAAAATTTAATTATATGCGCGGAAATGCACACCTTGAAATATGAAATGAAATCAATAAGGTGTAATAAACACGTCACGCGACGGCGATGATTAAAAGACAATAGCTACGCGAGCGTGGCACGTTCTACGCGCACGATGCGCAAAACAACGTGCCAGCGACGTGCATTATTTGCAAGCAAAAATAGTGTCTGTTTTGGAGGGGTTTGTTTTTTTCAAGCGTGGGATGACGCGTAACTATATAAAAATTAATCTTGAATCAGCGTGACGCCAAATTATAAAAGTGTGTTAATCTTCATTGAATGAAATTTACAACTTTTCTTAAAACGTTGAAAATATCAGATCGCGTGTACGCCGATTAATCATAGTGGTTACATTGGACTGAAAATTCACATTAAAAATATTATCGTAAAAAGAAATAATAAATAATCACACGATCTAATAGGTATGCGTTTCACATTCCGGGGAAATAGTCAGAAATATCACGGAAATTGTTCAGGGAATTCACATTCGAAACCACTTGTTCGTGGACATTGTTCTAGGAAATCACTGTCAGAACGGAATCGGCTTAAAAATTTCGTATCATACTTAGCGTTAACCTCTGATCAGATTATCAGTAAGCGCATTTATTTATTGCATATTGCCGTTAGTTATATACTAAAATAATCCTGCATACCATTTATATATGCCAGAAGGACTTCAATATATCTGTATGATAAAGATCAAAAGGGTCCAATTAATCGTGGGTGGTGGAGAATATAAAAACTTGAACTTGAATATTCCGACTATAATATCCAACAGTGTGGACAAGTTGTATAATGTTGGTTCACTTCTGTTATTATATTAGCTATATGGTTTAGAGAAAACGTCTGTATTATTTAATTAATCTTCTTATAGATGTAATAGAAATGTTACGGTGGAATTACTTGCCTATATAGAAGTATCATGTTAATTGTGACATCTGAATTTTGAAATAGAACATACCTATTTGCAAGGTTATTATTGTAAACATTCTGAAGATAGAAAATATCATATGTGTAGTCTAACACCAATTATAATTGGTCATAAGTCATTACGACTTTGACGCATACTATTTAATGCATTGCTAAGAATAATTTTGTAGTGTGGAGATGGGTGGGTAAAAATAATCTTGCCACCATTTTTTAGTAGTTCGATGCTGGCTGGTTCGTGGATGGAACTTGAGTCATAAGGAAGTCTGTTATTGATGGTTGTTTTATTTACATCCATGAATGTAAATACATGTAATATGAAAACTAATCCTGCAACAACGCATGGCATTATCGGTATGCGTAGACATTTATAAAATAATCACCACACAAAAATATTTATTGACAGTCTTTCCAACTCAGAACGTATCCTTATAAGCCTACTATCGCAAGATTATTTTTTTAACTGTTCGCCAACCTTCCCGCAATTTTATTTTAGTCCGGTCACGTGATCACTCTGGCTGTAAATTACTTTACTATTCTTTCCTCACTTAATTCGAATCATCCTCGAGTACGCGACAAGAGTCGATAAACGGTTGCATTGTCTCCCCCACGTGTACTCAACGGTGTCAAACAAAGTGTTTTTCTTCCCGGAACACCCCCATTAACCTGCAACTCACAAGGGTACCCCCGGGGGCGACGGACTAGTATTAAACGTATAGTACTATCTCCACGTTCCGGGTTGCACATACGCCTAATAAAGGATGCCGACACCGCGAGTCGAACCGTTTCGCTGTGAATAAAACATTATCAAACTTGCAAGCACATACTCAAGGGTTCTTTTTTAAAAGAAAAAAGCAAATGTTGATAGAAAGAGTTTATAAGTGTAATTGTTAGCAACCCTGTGGACGCTGGTCTTTAGCATTAAGTGACGTTAACACAGCATTCAGAGCATAAAGGATGGATATGGATTGGAAGGAAAGATGTCGTTAATATACTCATGAGTGTTGTAAGTGTTTGTGAATATCACCACATGGTGGCGAGATCACGTGAGGTTAAGCAGGGTCACGTGGTTTAAGGTGTGATCAGTCAGTGTGTTTTTCAATCGCGTTTTCTGGAAATTGGGAAAAATTATTGAATTTCGTTTTCACGGTATCTTATAAAAACGTTTCGTATTTCTGTCTCAATATTTATGGTTTTACGTGTACGTGAGAATATGCATGAGTGAAGTTATTTATGTATTCGTTCCAGAATATGTTCATGAAACTATACGAACGTTTGGCTTTCGTAACGTTATTGCAAAATCTTATTAGCTAATAAAATGTCTGGGAATACTTTTGGTATTATAGTTGCATTTAGAATTGAAGTACATTAATACATAATCTGTGGAACTGTACAAAATGGTTCAAGAAACTATGTAGCAAAATAGATTTCCTATTTTCTAATCTTACTCAAGAAGACGAAAAGGATGCAGAATTCTTGTCGAAGACAATCGCACGAATCCATACCTATGTGAACCTATTATCTATATTAAATAATAACATATTGCAAATGAAATACCCAATCGCAGGAAAGTGTATCCATTATGAGGTGATGGGCGATTCATTCAGACTCTCGCAATAAGCAAGTCTTCACTCATTGTTGATCAATTCGTCCAAGAAATGTAACTTTAATATCATGACTTATTAAGGAAAATAATGCACTGAATGACTTCTAATGCATGTATGACTATAATTTTAAAAAAACATTGTCAAATAAGTTAAATATCATACTTTATCATTTCGAACATTCTGACATGAAACATATAACAGTATATTATTATCTTTTCTTTAGTAGAATTATACACGCGAATCTTCTTGAAATGTTTTTGGTGTATTTGCGTGGATATTGTTATTGTTATTTTGTTATTAATGTATCCATGAACAATAAATGCCAAAGTTTGTCTGTATCCAAAGCAAACATATTTTATTAGAGCCATAAATTGCATAGCACAGAGAAATAGAGAGAGAGAGAGAGGGGGAGAGAGAGAGGGGGAGGGAGGTGAGGTAGTGAGAGAAAGAGAGGAGTGAGAGAGAGAGAGAGGATATATATATATATATATATATAGCGAGAGAGAGAAAAAGAGAGGAGAGAGAGAAAGAGAGAGATGTGAGAGAGAGGAAAGAGAGAGAAAGAGAGACCCGAGATACCGAGAGAGATAGAGAGAGAGAGGGAGGGAGAGAGAGAGAGAGAGAGAGAGAGAGAGAGAGAGAGAGAGAACACACATAGTTTTGGCATGTTGACATCAGTCAAATTCATTGGATAACTCCGATGGGTATCGTTCTAATTGCATGCTGAAACAAGAATCTGATTTCTACGGAAATACAGCACTTTCATGAATTTTCTCCTAGTAAATGCCAGCCTGACATTTACGTAATGACATGTAATTGAAGGGTTGAGTCCAGTTGTTGCATTCTGATATCGATTCGTAGCTTCCAAAGTTATACACACAGTGAGAGAATAGGTCGAGTTCTCCTCTCTGGGTCGTCCATGACGTCATAGTTATATTTGCCAAGCAGGTGCCCCTGGACGGACCCAATGGAGGTTGTTATCGAGGTGATTCTCGCTGCACGAATATCAAGGGACCAATAGTGACATCAGCATTGGCAACGTTCTGATTGATTCTCTCTAGTAATTAATCTGGTGTTTTTTTCGTTATTTAGTCGTGATGCAATATTCAACAAAATGTTGCTTTTCTAGTTTATTTAATGCTTTCGAATCTCAATTTATAGTGTTATGGAAAGTTAATAATTAATTATAATATTACGATCATTATTCAAAACCTGGTATAGTTGGCATTGACGGACGTGAAAGAATGAATATGGAGTTTAACTGCGTAAACTTTCATTCATTTTCGACGATATTTGGCATGCAGTGGGTGAATATACTTAATACAAATACAAATAGTGTTATCTGGATTTCACTTATTTTTGGGGGGAATAAAACCCCAAACAATAATAACTTGTTTTACCTACTGAAAAGGAACCTTAAGCGTAACCATACTAGAATACTCATTCGATATATTATTTTTATATTCAATAAGCGATTAAAAAATTACACAAAACACACTCTATCTGGGAAAGGAAAGTATTGGCTAAGAGACTTCACAGCGCCACTTGACGGCGTGTTCTGTTACAAAGGGCTGGTAAAAGGCAACCAAGGCACGTGCAAGGCAAAAAGGCTAATCGGCATAATTAGTGAAAAAGCAATTAACATTCTTCCTGGTAACGGATCAAAATGGCGACGCACGTGCGCTGCGGTTGCGACCAGGAAGATTGCGCGTGCGTAGAAGGGCATACGACGTGGAGACGACCTTTTAATTTATTTTTAGTCTCACCTCTTCATTTGGAGTCAATTTGGAGTGCTTTTCTATAATGAAATCCAGATGATCAGTAAATACATGCATTGAAGCATAATATGCGACATGGCAACTGCGCGATGATTATTTAGTCAATTAAAAAACATATACTAGTAATACATTCATAATCAACATAATTTGAAGGTAACATTTAGCAAATAAACACACTGTGCAATGATATGCATCTTATTTTATTTGCCAGTGTCTGGTGTTTTACAACATTGTCCATTTATTAATCTCTTAACAATTCCGTTTATGTATATTTGTCTTAATTGTATTACATATTAGTTATATTATTTGTTAAGCGCCGTAGGGTATTGTGTTATTAAAACTATATAGGGCGCTATTTAAAATGCTGTATATTATTATGTTAAGCAAAATGAATTTTGAAACTGTTACATTATGGGTTTCACATTACAAACTTCCACACAAAAATCGAAGTTACTTTATTTTAACATGCAACAATCTTCATTTAAATAATAAATATAATTATTGTTTTTTTTAAAGTTTTAGTTAGAACCGATTTCAAGATTATTTCGTTCGTATGAGATTTGTAAGCTTACGACACGCGGGAACCTATATAACACTTATAGATAGACAATGACGTCCTAATAACGTCCTAATAAACATGTATCGGATGGTAACAATGATGAAATCGATATAAGTTTTAATGTTTTAATTGGCTTCCAAGTTTCTTTCACTTATCATGGCTCGACAGTTTATGGCAGTAGACAAAAATATTACAGTAAACCCCCGAACACCGGCTGGTACTGACAGACCAAGGATCATACATATTTTCGTTTAAATTCGTATTTTTGAATTGGATTATAGAACCACTTTCCAGATTCTTTCAGGTATATCGCGTCTTGACAGTTTAGGGCAGGAGGAAACCCGTAACATCGGTAGAGTTAAATGTTTCAGTAAACCTGCTAGCAACAGACCAGGGGTGCGTTCAATCTGACCAAGGCTGAGTAAGACGCTTAGATAAACTGGTTCTCTGTCCAATGTACGGTTCATACTATTCCTGAGTGGCTAGTTCAGTAAGCCGCTTATAAGCCTTGGCCAGATTGAACGCACCCCAGATACTACTCCAGTGTTCAGCCTACCTTTACTTCTCTGGTAAATGTAAATGTTGCGGACATTAAACAAATTATCCCGCGTCTCAGGAGCCGGTTCGAACTCGGGAAATTCAGAGAGTTTGCATTGAATCGGTGAGATAAGATGTTACACAGATGGTCAGAGCGAAGGCTGGGCAAGGAGTAGTAGCATATTCAAATTGAATTGACATTATAAGCGTGCGGCTCGCCATGTTGTCTGAACACATGAACTTCAGACGAGATCTGTGAACATGAAACAGCATTCAATGGCTCATCCTCTCATAGTCATTGCCATCCTCGAAACTTAGGCCATTACGACTACACATATTTAACGGAGGATAAGTGTAGTCGTAATGACCAGGGTTTCGAGCAGGCTAATTTTATGTTATGTTATGTTACGTAACGTTAAGTTACGCTACGTTACGTTACGTTACGTTACGTTATGTTATGTTACGTTACCATAGCTAAAGAACGTAAACGCGTTCATCGGAAAAACGGTATCGTTTATGGAAGCGCTCGTATCTAATTTACTACACAGTACCATACGCACTCTCGTAGTGATCTCGTATCGTAAGTGGCGATCGGACATTTACGAGGAAGTGATAGTCTCAACGTGGATATGAGCACTTCCATAAATGATATCCTGGCGGTTCTTTCATTACATTTAATTACGAAAAAATATATATAGTAAGCCACTAGTGAAATATAGTTTAGTTAAGAGAGTAAATTTCTAATTGATTTAATTTGTTTTTCAAGACTAAAGGATGAAACTTGAGAGCATCTTCTAAACATAGACCACTATACCTACTTAACTACGGTCAAATTGCACAGAAGGCATACGGGTCTGTTCGAGGACGACATGAAAGAGAACCAAACCGAAGCAATGTAGAGTCTACAGGTTTAAGAAAGTTACTTATTACTGTTCGTCTGTTCGCTCTTATGTAACCGTAACTTCAAGCTGGAACCTGTTGCTCAACACTCTTGTAGACTACAACTATTATAGCGCTACAAGAGCGTTGTGTAACAGGCCAAACCGTTTCCAGCAAGTTAGCTATATACCGTTGCTACGATTGGAATTAAGGTTTCGTTCAGGAGGGGCTTGTGTTGAGAGTCCTGAAGAAAGTCTAATGAAAGTTTACTCATATTAGTATCTAAATTCAGACCAATAAAAGTATTAAAATCTCCGTTAGACTGGGGATGGGTGAGTGAGTGAATATGGAATATAACGTCGCTGCGGGAATCTTTCATCCATTTTCGACGACTGGGGATGGGGCATTGGGTTTTCATTACATATCTGATTACAGTGTCTTAGCTAGCCATGGGGCAGCTGCCCCCAGTCGTTTACCCAACTACCGGTATTATACGTTTCTCACATATCGCAATATCACTTTGGAATTTTCATCCAACTGCCCCACTATATTAAATAATTTGGCTACGGCCCTACATGTTACAGTCAATGTCTAAAATCAGGTAATGTGTAAAAGCCGTCTTATTTTGGCTACTTCCCAGCATAATTACCATAGGTGTGAACTATGAATGAAAGTAAAAAAACGTTGGTCGGTATTTATGGAAGAAAGCCTTATTTTGACAAGTTCACGTAGTTGTAATTACTTTTGGAAGGTCAATTCCGTTTCCGCTAAATAATTACAATTGTAAAAATATGTATTGAATTCTACTTCAGCTTGTTATGTCACTTCCGGCACAATGTCGCACTGACCGTACACCTCTCACAGTTAAAGGATTTCGTCACTTGTAGTGGAATGTATCCACTATAAGCATCGCCACCATAGTCTCACAGCTGTCTACGAAGAGTGTCAATATATATTGCTACTGTCAAATGTCAACTCAAGACATCTGGAAGGGTCACGCAAACCTTTAATTAAAAAAATAACTATATCCTAGGGAAAAAAAACTTTATCATGATCGTGTGACGGAAACGGAAGGATGTGGTGCCATCTAGCCCATAAAGGGAGGCAATCCATCAAGTCTTGTCATCTGTTTAATCAATGTGATTTCTTCGAATGTTTTGCATCACGCAATTGATCAGTAGCAGATAGTTCACTCTTATATTTCATTAACGTTCATCTTCTATTGTATACAACCGGGCATACAATCACAGATATTTATGGCCGTTTTTGACTAGTAAGTATATTCACTTGACATACATATAATCATGTTTGTACTTCCAAAAACCTTTCTACAGCTGTACGGTAGGCAAAATTCAATTTCAACAACCTGAACAATCTTAGTTCTTCATCCTTCTTTGTATTAACGCAAGG
>JAUTBQ010068764.1:0-16894 GCA_032361185.1 Lepetodrilus ovalis
TGTAACTAAAATAAATGGATATTACAAACATGTGATCGGCGGCCATTTTGAAATCCAATATGGCGGCTTCCTGGGTGAGTGCTGACTTGGGTCTTTATCTGAAAATTCTTATAATAGTTCAAAGTAACTGTGTGCTAAGTTTCATGCTTCTACCCAAAAGTGCACGAAAAAACCTATATCCGCCCCACTAATATACACAGGTGCAATTGAGACGTTTATAAAATGTCTGTCTGTATGTCTGTCTGTCTGTCTGTGTTTTCTTCCATCATCTTTTCTTCCTCTTGGAGCGGGTTTCAGTACGTTGTAATTATAACTTGTAACCTATCCTTTTCTTCTCGAATACGATGTGTTTAAACTAAATATGTTGACCTTTCTATGACCAGGCATTGTTAAAAGGTATACCGCAGAGAAACACCTCATTTAATTACCTCACTCAACAGGAGAGGTTGTCGACAGGAATGTAGTCCCACAACTATGCTTTAGTGCAAATGCCATCATACTCCTATTAGTGTCGATATCATTGGATACGATAAGGCATTAAAGGTATATCATATAGTTATCGCGTCTGTCATAAATCCTGATGTCACTATCACTGGATATAAACCAACCTATATATACCGTATGTATACATATATCTATAATTGAAGATTTAATAAATATATGTTTTGTATTATGGCAGGGTTATAACACTTGATATTGACAAAGTTTTAGACATGCATGCTGGAAGGCATCCATCCCAGAAGGATGTTAACTACAGTTCTATATCATAAACATTATGGGAAATAGTCACTGAAATTATTATCATAAGTCCTAAGAAGTTTGTAAGTACTAAGAATTTGCCAAACTGGGTTTCTTCTCATGTTAATTTGTGAAGAGATATTTTCCCACTAAGAAATTCTTTGAAGTTAAGAAGTTTCGAGAATACGGCCCCTGGGGTCCATACAGACGTTTGGAAATTCTTTCTTATTAAAATAATATAAAGCAAAATGTATATGTCCAAAAAGGACACTGGCCCTTAATTAATGTACATACATAATGCATGCTTAGAATAATATTTCTTCATTCATAGCAGATGAATTCGATTAATTACAGTAATTGTTTTCCTAATGGTAGCCACAATCTCCTACAACATAGGCTACATGGTATATAGTGTACTCTTGCTATCGTGGTAGGGATACTCCTATAGCTGGTAAATTATCAAGTTTCTGTTATAATCTTGATTAGGGATGAAATAAAGATTTCTATTGCGTATATAACCAAGCAGTGGGAATACTATGTATTTTTTATCGACTTAATTAATCATTGGCTTTATTCAATAATTTTATTTCGTTCCGTCAGGTCACCAAGGGACATATAGCACTAGTTATGAATTATTTACCTGCCAACTTTCCGTTACCATGACAAATCTTCAGAAGAGATATGTTACTAATTATTATTTTCGCAATCGTCTTTGTTGTGTCTTTCATGTACGCCATGAAATTTCATTAACGCTCGTCTTGGGCTGGTGAATTTCCGGACATTTTGAGGACACAAATATCGACTTTGTTTCAGGTAGTGGTACTTAGAAACGAAAGCAAAACAACAGACCGTGACTATCTCCCTTGGTACAAGTAACCATGGTTACTGTGAAAGTTACTGTTAAGTAACCATGGCCATGGTTACTGTGAATATTAATATATATTAGCAATTGCCAACATGATTTATATTTTTTTTAATTTCTGAACTGATAGCGTCTTTTACGTCGTAAAAAATATATATATACAAGTTAAATTCGCCCCCTGACACACTTCAGTCAAAATTAACTCTCGATAATACGTACGCCTACCCATTTTAACCCTCCTAAAATCTGAAAGCGCTCAGTGTTTGTATACTAGTATATACATACGCCTGCGTAACAGAACATGACGTTACTATTATATACAGGCTTTTTTGTTGCATATTCAACTCCGAAGTAGCATACTGTGAATAAAATGCACCCTGTGTGTGTATATACATCCGCCCATCTGTCCCGGGTCAAGGTGCACTCGATGACAGAAGCTTATTGCGTACCTGGATGCATCAGGGGTGCATTCGATTGCGTGGATGATATATCTTGGAGATCTTCCTCACTTTTTACTGAACATTCTGATGGCGTCGTTTTGATGTTTAGCTACGTAAATAATGAGATCAAGGACGGATTCAAGGACATGCGCGAGGTGCGCGCGCCACCCCTTTCCGAGGAATATATACCTCGCTATTACGGTGAAATATTATCAAATTAATTCATTGAAGTCCGCCGTCCTCGGAACACTCGCGCGGGTCGCCGAGTTAAACAGTATGGCCAATAAAACGCACCCGAACATGTTGCGGAATGATCAAAGCGAAGTCAATGACACGTGACTAATGTGCTGCAGGTAGCAGACCTACCGTTCCACCGCACTAAGACGGGCACGCTACATGGCCTCGTCTGACAATCAGCGATCCATGAATAAACCGGATGCCAAAATGCGTATGCCGTTGTTGTGGGCAAATGGGTCAACCGTAAACCATGACACTATTTTCTATTTTTATTTTTGATCGTTTTTATGGACAGCTATGGGTAGTTTTATTTCGTGTTATATGTATACAATATTCATCTGACATTAACCCAGATTGTCAATGAATATTGGCAGCTGGGTTTATATCTGGTCGTAAATAACTATCTCAGTATAATTTCCGCTTTATCGTTGAAAATCGAATTGGGAATCTACGTGATGTTTGTGCGTATGTGTGTGTGTGCGTGTATGTCCGTGTGTATGTGTGCGTGCGTGCGTGCGTGTGTTTGTGTGTGTGTGTGTGTGTGTGTATGTGTGTGTGCGTGTGTGTGTCCGTGTGTATGTGCGCGTGCTTGCGTGTGTTTGTGTGTATGCGTGTGCGTCCGTCTGTGTGTGTATTATTATTTTCTATTAAATTTATTTTTTATTATTATTATTTTTATTATTGTTGTTATTATTAGTATTGTTGTTGTTGTTGTTGCTATAGTTGTTGTTCTTCTTCTTCTTCTTCTTCTTCTTTTTCTTCTTCTTCTTCTTCTTCTTATTATTATTATTATTATTATTATATTATTATTATTATTATTATTATTATTGTTATTATTATTATCTGATGGTGTGTTTCAGGACCTGTGAAGCCACCCAGTCAGATCATCCAGGATGCCATTTGGACTCGGCAGGAAAACCAGTAGCGCCAAGAATGTGCTGAAATCTAAGGTGTGCACACTACACTAATTCCCTATGATAATGATTAATGATACCATTACACGTCAAGGAATACTATGCTATAAGCATACATAACCAGAAAGACCAATTCCCTAATACATGCATATCCAGGACGACCAATTTACCAATCATTAGTAATAGTGGCACCCTCGCACCCAAGAGGATCCGATTACATTAGCACTTCATCTACCCCTGGCAAACATCTAGGGCAAAACTCGTGCAAACAGTCTATAGGAACTATAAATAGAACAATGATAACATATAGCCTAATATATTTCATTGAATCGATTTTGACGGCGTCTTTATTGGAAAAAATTATGTCATTGGTTGGCTGTTTGCACGAGTTTTCCCATAAATGTGTGCCAGGGGTAGATGAAGTGCTAACGTAATTAGTACCTCTGAGGTTCGAGGATGTAGTATTAGTAGTATATTTATTATTATTATTATTATTGTAATTGTTATTGTTATTATTATTATTGTTATTGTTGTTGGTGGCGGTGGTGTTGGTGTTGGTGTTGGTGTTGTTGTTGTTGTTGTTGTTGTTGTTGTTGTTGTTGTTGTTATTATCATCATCATTATACTTATTCCACTTGTCTGACAGGTTGATGACCTGGAATCCGCCAAGACGAAGTTGGAAGAGGACGTGTTGAAGTACAAGGGAGAGATCGAGGAGTACAAGAAGGAGTCCGAGGGGCTGAAGAAACAGGCCGAGGACACAAAGGTCAAGGCCGAGGAGCAGGTCACCGTCGCCAAACAGGAAGTGGAGACCGTGAAGAAGGAGGCTGAAGAGACGAAAACGGATCTGATGTCGCAAATTGCTAACTACAAGAAGCAGGCGGAGGACGCTCTGAAGCAGGTGGCTGAGCTGAAGAACAAGCTGTCACAGTTTACAGAAGGAGGATTGGACGGAATCAAGGTCGGTGTACCATGATTGGTTGGTCAAGTAATAATGAGTTGAAGAATCGTTCAATGTACACTGTACTCTGTCTATAGAGAGTCCATGCTCTCCTGGCAGCGAGAACACAGACTGTTGTGTTCTCGCTGTCAGGAGAGCATGTAGAGAGTCGTGAAGGTAAAAATTCAGTGATTTACTGTTATAGAAGGTTATCCAGGGGACTGCATTAAGAAATGAAAGTTTCTTGGTATTAAGATCAAGAGAGATGGGAAAGGCGAGAGAGAGAGAGAGAGAGCGGGTGTGGTGTGTGGGTGTGGTGAGAGAGAATGAAGGGAGGGAGGGAGGAAATGAAGAGCGATGGAGATAGGAGAGAGAGAGAGAGAGAGAAAGAAAGAGAGAGAGAGGTAGAGAGAGAGAGTTACTGGAAAACATACTCTAAACAGTTCTGCCATCAAACAATCCCCATACTTGTTGTGTACCGAATATACTCTTCAGACCTACTTGTTGCGACTTCATTACATATTAATGCATTTAGTTTTAATAACAAATAGCGTTGCTCTATTAGCATGCATCAGTGGGTGGATATGGCGCGCTATAAACCATTATTTTAATTTTTTGTTTTGTATTATTATTGTTGTTGTTGTTGTTGGTTATGTTGTTGTTGCCAGACGTTCTATATTACCATATTATTGCACTATGTTTCAGGAAGCCGCAGGAGGGATGCTTTCAGGAGGTGCATCCAAGTTTGGTCTCTAGTGTTTATTATCACCTCCGATCATGGACTACTCGCTTGCTTTGTTTCATCTTTTCCGCGGCCACTAACTGACGTCAAGATAAGACTTTCATGGATATGGGGACGCAGCGTCCGGGTTATCACACACCTCTGTTCTCGCATCCGACCTGCATAACACCGTCATCCTTCGCAAGGGTCTTCTCGTAGGAAGCGGTGGCGGACGTGTTAACCTTAGGCGTCTACAGAGTAAAGGATGACGACTAATCAAAAGGGGCGTACGTACACGTCTTGGGCAATGGTGCACATCATGGTATCCTTTCACGAAGCTCTTTTATCGACTGAGAGACTGGTAGCGCTCGCTTTGCCGATAGCTAATACACTGCTAAGAGAGTTTCGTGAAAGGATACCCAGAGTATTAACAGTTGAAATGTATGTGCATTGTCTCCAGAATGTTCTGTACATTATTTTTGGTTTTGTTGCAATGGAGTCCTTTAAGTAATGTTGATAAGTTTGCACCACTGTGGACCGACACACATCGGATATTCAGTGTATTCATTAATTTAACAATTAGAAAGAATAGCCACTCATCGTCAAATACCCTGACCTGATGTCAAATTCATGTTTATTTCTAAAGATTTCTTCTAAACCTTATCCTGTATCTCACTGCAGGTATTAATGTCAAGTGCATTATGCCCGTTTGGGGCTGGACATCAACTAATATCATTTGATAAACTGTATTTGATAAAATGGAATGTGTTACCATTATTATACCCATACATTTAAACTATTACTTTTGTTACGCTCGTCACCACGGATAATTATATTATAATGTGCCTTCAGTTACTGATTGTTTTCAGTTTATTTTCAACGACCGGATGTAATGTTATAGTCTTAATCTCGGTGTGTTTAATTAGTATGAACCTATTCATATTAACTTTCCATTTCTTCTGTAATTACACATATATAAAATGTACGTGTATGTAGATGTTATTTTTTTTATAAATGGATAGTGCATAATATAATTATCCACTATACATTATAGGTACCGCAATAAATACTCAAACATCGCTATTCTCGTACAGGATATATATTAGTATTTGGTGCTGTAAAATATACTATTATATGATATCATACCATGCAAATATACCGTTTAAAGGCATACTATCACAGATAGTTGACATAGATAATTGTCAAACGCATCTAAGACTACTTACGTTTGATTTGTCCACCCAAAAGTTGTTATTTGCTTATATGCACTTATTCCACAACACTCGATAGTTGTCACAAATTTGATATTTTATAAGAATTCAGGTTACGGAACATTAATTATATTCTTTTGTCGTACCACTTTAAAGTTAAGTCCCCTTTCGTAATATAAATTAAACAAAAAGAACTACGACCAAATTCAGGTTGTTATGTTGGAATGGAATTGTGTCTACCATACAACGGTCGAAATGTTTTTGGAAGTACAGTATATCAAGTGAATGTACATTGCAGTTGTAGTTAAGAATTAGTCCCAAAGAACCATAAATATCTGTGATGTTATGCTTTTAAAATAATATTGCCAATGTTTTAAAATTAAATCATCAATTATTCTAAATTAAATAGTAAATACAAATATGTTTAGATAGTATTCCGATATTTGCAACATTTTATATACATGTATATAATAATGGTACATGAATCATTAACATCTACGCTACAATGAAAGGAACCGATATCTATTTTAGACGGGTTCTGTGATGGTAGATTCACCCCAAGTGTCATGTTTCAGATTCTTGGCCGACGTTGGTTCTTCAGTTAAATGTATATTTAAGTTGTTAGGTCATCTAGCTCCTGTTAACTCGTCACCTTTTTTGTATGCTGTAGTATTAAATATGTGTATATCTGACATTTCCTGTTCTGGATTTTTCTTTCCGATACCGCTGTGGATCACAAAGAACGGGGCGACTCATTGTAGTATTAGCATGTGCTGACAATGTTTCATTGTTGTAGGCGTCGACAGTTGAGTTAGTCATCATGCCGATTAGTTGCAGTTTCGTAGCTCTGTGCAATGCTGGATTATGCACATACACTGCTGTTTAGGGTATCTCCGGTTGCCTTCAGCATGGAGAGGGTTAATAGTTTTATATATGGCGCCAGTAAGAAACGTCAACATATCAATTAATAGGGCACAACGTGAGTCCCCGAGATTACAAAACATTTTGAGTACGATTTCATGGTCAAGCTCAAAGCTTATGTTAATATGGAATATAAACTCAGGCCTATTAATTTTAACAGATTTAAAACTCGCATACATATTAAACGACATGCACACGTATGTAACAGTACTATAATCAGCTGATAATACTAGACTATCTATTACAGGGTATACATATACACGGGAAAGATAAGTAACCGTTAAGTGTGTGATCCTGCTAAAGTCGGAACTACCGATAATTATTGCAAATGGACCAAAGATAATGATATATAGGTACCAATAGTAAATTATTCACTCATGACACTATATTAATTTGTATATGTATTAGTATTCACCGCATTATTTCCCATATATATATAATATATTGTATACACACACACATACACACGACCCAAGGATATAGGTGGAGTTGTTTTGATGTAGACGCGACTCTATTCTGGCTACCATGCGCAAGTTCCCCAGGGGTTACACAATGAAGAGAATCCTGAACGTAATAAGTAACCCTGTGATGCGAGGATGTGACAACTCTATAGCTACTTTTGGCAGTTGTCAGTTCACCGTTGCTGGACGTGTTAGCTAGGCTAGGGGCACGAACAGCTAATAGCGACTAATACATGTAGTTTGTTGCGTGGATGGAGTTGTCACAGAAGTCACCGAAACTGGCAACAGGACTGGCAGTGATGTGACCGAAAAATGCCAAAATAATTGGAACAACATGTACCTCAGCTATGGAACATATGAACTCTTGCAGTGCTCTAGACCAACATATACCCGACACGCACTGCAGGCAACCTACATTTTAACATATAGCACCTTTGGTGCCTTTGCAGCTTGCCCTGACAAGCCCTGCGGGCAGATAACTCCAAATGTTAGTCTGGCGCCCTGCTTGAAAGTGATTACAGAGTTTAAAGGCATACAATCACGGTTGATTGGACTAGATAATAACCAAACAAATTTCAGTCTGAGACTATTTACGTTTGATTTGTACCCCCCATAAATATCTGTGATTGTATGCCTTTAACGTGGGAATATTTCACCCATTTGCGACAATGAAACTAATGAATTATGTTAACCACCTGATAATAATAATACAATCATTGTTGATGTACGACAATAACAAAACAACAAAGCAATGTAGACATTGTTTTCCTTTATTTATTTCTAGGTATGTATTTACAAATAATCATTCAAGCACCCTTGCTATGCAGCACTACATAATAACATGGCCCACTCAATAAATAATGGATTTAGACTGCAACATTCACTTCCTTCACACAACAGTAATAGATACACATGCATACCTCATTCTGTAATCTTCTTTACTTTCAACAAGTGACATCCATATGGCCCATACCATAAGATTGTTTTCCCTCAATAACTCGATATTTGTTCTAGTAAATGCAATAGGACATTCACCCCTAGTACAAATGCAGTATTGACAACAAATGCAGTTTCCAATAATATACACACAGCACGATCAAAAAGCAACAACGTTAGGCGATACATGTATGTAGGAGAGTGTTGACTAGTACAATTTGTAGCTGTCCTCATAAGCGTACATGCGTAGCACTTTCAGTAGCATGATTACATGTAGTTTACACTATAAGTTCTTAGTAACACACATGATAATTCTTTGTACCAAAACGCAATATACTTTCGCCCTAACTTAAATGCCTGCTAAAGCCAACAAAATAGCTGACAACTTCTGAATTATATTTGAGCCAATAATTTTATACCAATAGTTTTGTTAAATTTGGCTTAATTGCAAATTATCCTTATTCCGCAATAACATTATTTTTACAAAGTGCATTATTGTTTTACATACACAAGAACCTCCAATGTCCAACTATTTTGTCCAATTTAGACTCCACATGATTCACATAACAACATAGGAATAAATTTTATTCTCCCGATTACCAATATCAATCAGATTTGTTCATACCCAGAGGTACTTACTGTATTACGTTATCACTTCACAGTACCCCTGACACACATATAGGTGAAAACTTGCGCAAACAGCCAACCAATGAAATAATTTTCCCGATCTATCCAATGAAATAGCATGTATTATTTCTGCTAGTAAATTGCTAGTCACGTACATCTAGTCTACACTGAAGACACGTCCCTTTGCTTATGTTATAATTTTTTGGATTGGTCACTGAAAATGGTTCTATTTTTAGCTCCTTGGCTGTTTGCGCAAGTTTCCCACTATGTGTGCCAGGGGTACTGTGAAGTGATAACGTATTAAGTACATTTGGGGTGCAAGGATGACTGTATATATAATATACATGATATAAGAGCCTGCTTACATCACACACCAATACAAACAAGGTCTTCAACACTGTGTATATCACCAGGAAGTTGCCACAGTAGAAGGACAATACATATGCTATAGAGAAGACTTGGTCGCAAGGGATACTTTAGATCCAGATTTCCGTCCTAGGGCATTTGATATGAAGTGGCCTGCTTCTATCAGCTTCAATGGATCAATCCCCTGTAAAGTAAAGCATGAATTTCGATAAACATCTATTCCTTAATCACGAAATTTGTTGATATTTCTCATATCTTCTGCCAGTATTCTACATACGTATTATGTCAGACACATGTTTGAAAGACAGACACACATACCTACATTGCATACCGACACCAGAGGCATAATCTCCAAATTGCTGTTTGAAATTTGCATATTTCTGTGAAATACTAGCTGATCTTGCTAAATAAACAAATCAACCATGATTTCTAGGTACAATAGATTTTTCTGAAAAGCTACAATAGCAACGATTAGTTTACAACTTTACACTTGATTTTTAAAGATAACATAAAGCCACAAAGGACTCTTGCACCAAACCATCAAACATTGTCACTACAAATATATTTCTTATAAAAAAATACCCCCAGAAGATTTCCAGTGGGGAGAATATTTCCTGCGACACCAGCCCCTGAGATTACGAAACTTGGCTGAAGCTTATAATTTAAAATGGGGATTTGTGAACAAATCTTTGAGTTGATCATGAATGGAATTATTTCGTAGTCTCTGGGCCATTGCTAATATACAAGGCAGATATTCTACAACAGACTCACCGTCTTTATCGCCAGACCGTGCAGCAGATACACGACGTCCTCGGTGGCTACATTGCAACTGGCTCCATTGGCGTACGGACACCCGCCCAGTCCAGACACGGAGCTGTCAATCACACTCACACCCATCTGAAACAACCAATCACAGCCTTAGAAACAGTTATTATTGTTATTTTGGTTGGTTTGTTTCTTTTGTTTAACAGTGTTTAATATTGTATTTTATTTTATTTTTAGTTTTATGTCCAACATGAAAATAGAATATTTTTTGTTTAACTGGTTCCTCGGGGAGGTGTAGCCTACCTGTAAAGCAGCAAAGATATTGGCCAGAGCTTGACCGTACGTGTCGTGACAGTGGACAGCCAGCTTCTCCACGGGGACCAGCTTGGTGACCGTCGCTATGAGATCGCGCATGCCCCCGGGCGTGCCCACGCCGATGGTGTCACCTAGTGAGATCTCGTAGCAACCCATGTCGTGCAGGCCCTTAGCAACCTGTGGAGAGTAGACGAAATGGGCCGAGTTTGAATGAATGAATGAATGAATGAATGAATAAATGGATGAATTAATTAATAATTATTGTTAATTAATTATTGCTTTACGCCACAGTGGGATTATTTCATCAATACGCAACCACTCTAGATAAATAAACATCATACTTCTATATTACCAGAATAATCAAAATAATAATAATAAGTAAATTTGTATAGCGACATGTCCATCCAAGTGGCTGCTCAAAGTGCACAAATTGTATTATCACTGTGGTTAATGGATGGATGTGCATTCATTTCACTTTTTCAACACCTTGGAGAGTATACTTTAGATAATTATCCAAGAAAAATGACTATCTACATCGTCTACCAAAGTTAGGTGAATAATCGCTTGATTTGACATAAAACATGTAGTGATAAAAATAAAGGAATATGACAATGGATAACAGAATGTTCTATCAAAGTTAGGCCAACATTCACCTGATATGACACAACATGCAGCAATAAAATTTAAACATTTTGAAGTAATAGTCATAGCGATAACATAAATACAGTAACAGCTTTAAAAATACTAGTCCTACAGATACTGAAAGCATTTCTCATACTACCCGGTATCATAAACTAACGTCAAAAATTTACAATGATGTATTTTACAACTTACAACTTGTATTGACATTTGACGTACCTGTGCTACTGTCTCCGCTGACACGTCCTTCTCGTACGGACATCCGAGTACACAGGATATGTACCTGTACACAGAATTACAAAATTGTCAGGTCTGAGAGCAGATAAAATGATTGAAACTGATAGTGATACAGTGCACAAACAACAAAAAATATAAATTTCTACTAGTCCTTAGGATGCCTTTAGGATTGGGAGCAATGGGCCATCGTTCTCGCTGGTACAAAAAAACCAAAAGATAATAACCGAGTACTGACAGTGCTTCCTAAGTGAACGATTATGTCCCCTGTCTATTTGATGTGCTTCTACTCACTCACCCTCGGACAGGAATGTTCAATTTTCGAGCAGATTCCGTTACTTCTTCAAACCTCTGCAAACTCTCAGCAATGGAGCAGTTGATATTCTTCCTAAGGGAGAGAAATTTTAACATTTAATTATTGAGGTTGAGAGTCACTTTCAAGATTCTTTCACTTACATCACGGCTTGTCAGCTTAGGACAGTATGAAACTCGCAACATCCTCTGAATCTTGCAGTAAACCTGCGAGAACCGGCTGGTACTGACAGACAAAGGATGAAAACTGCATTGCCACGGTACAGACACAACATCCTATCAATATCGCATCAGAAAGCTAACTTTCATGAACATTGATTTAGGGCACCCGACGTGGGATTTGGACCCAAAGCCTTTAGCTTCAAAGTCCAAACATTCTATCATTGTACTAACACCAGCCCAGACACTGTTGTACAGTAATTACTCTAATAATTTGAATAGCAGAAAATAATATAAATTCTAGCTGTTAGAATTATTAGAAAAAGATGAAAATTGAAAAACGATCTGCGTTTGTATAATAATAATTAGGGACAACCAAATTAAAGTATAAAATATGGTTGGAATTGAAATGGTAAAGAAATAAAGAACAATGTACATGTAATTTCAAAACAAGAAAATTTGAAAATTGATTTGTGTTTGAATATTTAGAAAATTATAAAAAAAAAAAATTGGTCATGTTCATATTTTTAGGGTCAGAAAAATAAATTGACAATTAATGTAGGTGTTCGAATTATTAGATGGTTTGAATTATTAGAGTAATTACAGTATATTACTGTGTACTTACTTGCTGAATGACTCCGATGCTGCCCCAAATATTGCTACCTCGTCAGCCTTGGCCTTGACCTGGAATAAGGACAATGAACAGTGTGATCAGCAAGAAATTGAATTGCATATTAAATACCCATTCAGATAAAGAAGAACCAATTCTACAGCCAAAATAGACATCCAAATTTCAATTGCATACATGGAAAATGGTAACAAAAAGAACAATTTACATAATATCAAGTAGCTTAAGATAAACGTCTTGTGAGGATTTGTGAACTGTGACTACGGTAAGTGCAATCAAATAATATATACATTTTGAAAAAGGACTGTAGGACAAGAAAAAAACATACATTTTATTTTTTATATATAGTTACATAGTAGAAACGTACAGCTGCTTGAAAGCCCTTCAGATTTGGAACAAGGACTGAGTAGGTCACGCCATCTTGTCTGCGAATTCCGTCCATGACCTCTGTATGGTCTCCCATCTGAAAGGTCAAGGCCATTTGATCAATACATTGTCCCCTCGATATACCGCTGAAGTTGGTGTCCATGACATTATAGTACCCGCCTTATATGATATTGTAGGGAAATAATGAAATTAAAAAATGGAACCACATCTGACCCCCGCCTTATATCCGAATCCGCTGCATATCGGACAGTGTTATATCAAGAGGGCACTGTATTTACAAATGAAATATCATACATAAAAAAATATTTAAGAAACTAATTAGAAGCAACAATTTGATGCAGTTTGATTCGTAATCTAGACAAAAGTAAAAAGAAAGATTCTTGTATACCTGAGGAACCCATTTTGGCGACACAAAACTCGTCACTTCAATGACTGGCAATCCCGAGTCCGAAAGTCGATTGACAAACTCAATCTTCGTTTCAGTTGGCACTATCTCCTAATAGAAAAACAATGCTTTAGAAATATGGTATTATTCACAGGGCGCCAGACTAACATTTTGAGTTACTTGCCCACAGGGCTAGTCATGGCAAGTTGTAAAGGCACCAAAGTATCTATATGTTAAAAAAATAGGTTGCCCGCAGAGCAATTTAACTTGCCCCTGTACGTCGGGCATACCTTAGTCCGGAGCCCTGATTCACAAATGGACATGTGAAATACGTATCCCAGATTATGAAGCCCTTTACCTGCAACTAGTTCAGGTCTGACAGTTATTGTGAGCCCTCTTATACCTTTGATTTGTCTACAAATAATTATATGTTTGACAACAAACTGGTTTTTAATATTTTCAATTTAGTTTGCATATCATTGTATATATTTTATCGTGAAATAAATGATAAACAGACTAAACAAATAAAACAAAATATTAATTTATTGAAAACCAGTGGGACATTGGCAATGTTCTTTATGAGTTCATTTAGTTAATGTTAGTTACCTTTTCATTTTGAAGACCATCTCGTGGTCCCACCTCAACCACTTTAACGAATTTGGGTAGACCTGCAATCTAGAGGTACACCAAAAAAATAGATCAGAACTGAGTGAGTGAGTGATTATGGAGTTTAACGTCGCTGCGGGAATCTTTCACCCATTTGCAACGAAGATCAGAACTGAAATACATCCAACTTATATATCAGTGTATATACGGGTATGTCGAAAGCTGTTCCGGATCTCTATTATGTGCCCTTTTACAATATGCTTACATGGTTTACAGTTTGTATTGACACCATAGAGTTACACTTACAGACCGACACATATTTGAATGCAGAAAGTACACCAAAGTACCAACACACACTTGTAATTCATAAATAGATGAGTGGCTGTTATATAGATGTACATAAGCGTAGCAATAACACTACCCGGTAAACATGGCCTAAGGCTAAGTAATAATGGCACAAATAAAAATAGTGATCTGCAGCTGGTATGTCGATAGACAGTTTATTTATCAAACAAAACAAAATAAAATGGCGATCGTTAGCGTGGTTAGATAACCATGACACCATCCAAGAGATCTAATTAATAAAACACAATACGAATAATTCTTGTAACCATTGTTAGGAAACTGCACTCAAACTTTTAACCGCACGAAATCTTAGGACCTCTAATTGACGTTCATCATCTCATCATTGAAATTACATTTCCATCGCTTGATTGCAGTACATTTCCTTAATAATTGCGATTAACAATACAAAATAAAACAACAATAGTGAATAAAGGTATTTGGTTGTTGTGGATACTCAACTGTTACTTGTGCATAAGTTCTTTTGGTCTGGTTAATGGATAATATCGCAGATCTAAAAGAAAATCGATTTTTGATGGAGGCTGCCATGTTGCTGGTTCGCAACAAAAGATTAGCAGAAGTCTAAATTTCCATTGGACAATATATTTTGTACTAG
The DNA here is from genome assembly GCA_032361185.1 of Lepetodrilus ovalis. Taxonomy (NCBI): domain Eukaryota; kingdom Metazoa; phylum Mollusca; class Gastropoda; order Lepetellida; family Lepetodrilidae; genus Lepetodrilus; species Lepetodrilus ovalis. The sequence goes on from JAUTBQ010068764.1 coordinate 14,763, forward strand.
AAAATTGTATTATTCCATTAAGTTATAGTATATCATTATTAAATATATGCATTGCTCTAAAATCACTTATTAACTCTATTTTCGTATTAAAATATCATTGAAACTCGCTTTAATATAAATGTTGGATTCCATAGCGAAACGAAATTATTATAGTAATTTCCAATAAGCCTTTGTTCGAGATTACAATAATCAAATGGACAAGGAAGATCAATATTTCATACTATTTTGTATTAATACTTATTATATATCATGTCTGTACCTCATAGTAATCTTACCATATAATATTGTATTGCATCACAAGAAAATACCCCTTCCATTCTTGTAAACACATAGTATGGTGAATCAGTTAATATCCCATTCGCATGCACAACATTTGCTCAGGGGTGAAACGTTGCACATATGTAAATAATAAAAATGTACATACGTATGTTAAAGGCATAATTACGGCTGGTTGGCCTAGATGATGGCCAAACGTATTTCTGTCTGAGACTATTTGCGTTTGATTTGTTATTTACTGGTATACTTATTCTCCAACACTTGATATTTGTAATAAATTAGTGCGACGCACTATATTAATTATCTTGTCTTCGATGCATCAGTTGATTTGTAAAGGAATTCTAAGAAATCGAATCCTATCACTTTGCGTAGTCGAGTAATGCCCCTTTGTATGAATATTATGAGGAAAACATAAATATGGGCCTACAGATTAACGACCGCTAGTAAAAATAACATTAGATTCACATTAACGTAGTTTGTCTACCATACAGTGATGGAAAGGTTTTTGGAAGTACAAACATGATTTTAGGTATGTCAAGTGAATGTACTTTGCAGCCAACAAGGCTAAGAACTAATCCAAAACAACCATAAATATAATATGTGATTGTATGCCTTTAGTAAAAATGGAAATCACATTTATATTAATTATAGACATCATGGCATTGACTTGGAACATTAGGATTAAGAAAAATCCATTTGTGATTAAGTCAGTTTTAATGTGTGTGTCTGTGAATGTCCAATCTACACACGTAATGATGAATTAATGTATTTTTAATCAATGTATTTTTAATCACCCAGGTTAGTCTGTGATGTGGTTTTATGGAGCATAGAATGTTGATGATAATCTGCCAACATAGAAAGAGGGTTCTGGAATATTCATCAGGTAAGATTTTCATTATTAAAGAAAATTTCCCCCAAAAGAAATGATGGATTTTTGCAAGAAATTAATATTTATGCGATTTCATGTTGTGGGTGTGTGACCTTGAATCGAGATTAGATTAATTTTGATTGAATGCCAGAGGTCATGACATAGATAGTAATTAGTGAGTGACCTTGTAAATTAAATTGATTATTTTCAATCAAGTTGCATGATAATTAACAATCAAGGTAGAATATGCTGCAATAAAGATTAATTATATTCTTATTAATACATCACAGATTGTTAAATATTCATTCTGACTACCGGTATGTCAAATTTACCTGTAGTCTTTTTCATGAATATTTTATACTGAGAAGATTTGAATGGACAGGTATGTTCCTAGAGTGTAGTTTACCTGTGATAGACAGGTATGTTCCTAGAGTGTAGTTTACCTGTGATAGGTATGTTCCTAGAGTGTAGTTTACCTGTGATAGACAATCACTCGTTGTTTGTTCATATCCAGACCACATAAACTGTGAAATGTTTTATCTCGCTCAATGGATATTTTGAAGTTTTCAGTTGGAAGGTCTAGGCCCACTGAGTCCAATAACTCCCCCCATAAATATTTTTAGCAAATTGTTATGAGCACAGTCTAACTGCAATGATAATGATAATAAGATTGTATCAGTATCTAGAGCTCTGGTATCAGTATGGCCACTGTGGCAAAAGGAAAATTTGGGGAAATGTTCTCGTTAGTGCTCTCTATGCTCTCTATGATTACTTGTAGCATGGGTACTGTTGCTTTACAATTATAATGCTAGTTCTCTAAATCCCAATAATACCTTATAGAGAGCCTATAACTTATAAGTCTTTTCTTATCACTGGAGTTCTCCAACTTCCAATATATTTGTTATTGAAACTGTTTTAAAGGCATACTATCACGGTTGATTGGCCTAGATAATGGCCAAACGAATTTCTGTCTGAGACTATTTACGTT
>JAUTBQ010068874.1:0-40956 GCA_032361185.1 Lepetodrilus ovalis
TTTCTTTAACCTGTTCCCCAGAAAATCTAGACTTGCTTTTGTCCATAGGAGATATTTCGAATAGGAGTATTAGAGAAAAGGGTCTGTGAGAGAGACTATATATCGGGTATTTGTTTTGTCAAAGACCGTATTTCCAAATCACTAATATTTATAGGACAGTGACTATTATTATGAATGGTATTTTTCAGTATTTCATATGCTATCTTCAGACGGAGTATAGACAAATATGCACACTACATACTAACAAAAGCTCTGTACTTGGCGTATTCGTATAACATTGAGATGTGTTGATAACAATATTCAATAAAACCGTCAAGCAATAGGTCATTCCATCTGTACATCAATGTAAACATTCACATCACATTGATTTCTATGTATATTAATTCAGCAAAAAGCGAAGTGTACGTTAACATTAAAAGATAGTATGTAGATGTCTGATCCTATCCGAATAGGAAATACCAACTAATCTGGCAGGGAACTACTTTGATCCCCAAATTGTTCATTTCCATGTTACAGGCAGCAAATTGCTGGACAAATGTTAACAGTAATGCGGCACGTAAACCATGTTAACGACTGCTTCTTCTGGAGAGATTGCGATTACGTGAAGAACTCCCCGCCGAGAACCAGCGCCGCTAGTTAGCGTTTCTCTACGCGACACTCAGTCGTCCGCCTCAGGCCAACACCGTGTGATCAAATAGGCATTTTATGGCAGCACTTCAACCACACCCTTTTTCTCTAGCTCTACAATAACGCGATTGGGTCCGAAATTGAAGCGAACCAAATTCATTAATGTACGAGAAAAGGCGATATTCCTATGGTTGAAGCAATAAGACTATTTTTGATAAGAGCATCTAATTGGCTCGTTACCACAACGATGACGATGGCAACTCACGACGCATGTCAACTCAGAAGCGTAAGTGGCAGAAATTGATTGGGTCAAGTTACTGACTGAAAGAAACTGTTTGAGACCATCATGGCCTAAGTGTGAGACAGGAATCCGTGTCACCAGCTCGTGAAACTGAGATTCATTCCTCAAACAACCCGCTTCTCATTCACTGCGCGCCCTAATAGTATACAGTCCTCCGCCGTAATTACGGTGAAATACAGTATGCCACCAATAGCTCCGAGACAGCACTTGGTTGCAACTTGCAAGAATTCCTCAGACGTTAGATTTACATAATAGCAAAAGTCAATGATGTCCGGCTGAATCCGGACTGTTGCAAGTTGCTAGAGTAGTGTCGATCACTCTGTTCACAATGTTCGATGCTCATAAAAGTACACTGCTCTGTGTTACAGGTTATCGTTATTTTCAGCTGTTTGGCACCCCCTTGCTGCTCTGTCGGATGATATTGTATATTGTATGATTAATTGGCTATAAACGAGAGAAGATACCAATCTCATGTCTAAGCGATTGTCTGGCATACCAAATAAAATGTGTCTGGCATAAAAGAAAAAAAATAACTATTCATAGAAAAGTACTACATCCTGATCAATAATCCCATCTGACATATAGTGCCTTGTTTACATCACTAGATATTAGTACATGACAGAGGGACACAGAGGATTGGAAAGGGGAATTTAAATAAGACACCGATGGATCAAATGCATATTGTATAAATTCCTTGCATTTGATGGTACTGTTGCAGAATATAGATTGACAGACAGATATCCTCTACAGAGGTTAGAAACAAACGTAGCCTTCATTGCGCAGTCAATATCGGAACTACGTACACTGTTTGAGTTTGGGAAATATCTGAGAGTATGGACAGTAAATCGGCGGCCAATGGGGACACAGTGATAATTATTATTCCACGTCGTCGTCTACGACGTGTTTGTGCAGAATGTCCCATGGTGTTGTAGCGTATAACGGCTTATTGTCCGGCGTGTGGTCGGTCACTTTCGGATGACCACTCCAAAATCAGCTTCCACCTCAATGTCCATTTCAGTTAATTGAGCAAACAGGGCTCAGCTGCTGGTAGGACCTGCCCAGTTATCTACTTACACGTCCTCTGCCAACTGTACCATGATTCCAACTCCGTCACATGGAACAAAGCGAATTAAGATTATCACATGCATAATTGTTACTTGAACGCGTCTACATTTCGCGTCTTGTTCCTGGATGTTATCCGTTTGAGGAACCCTAGCAGGATATGGGAATACAATCCATAGCAAAGACACGCGCATACATTATTTGATATACTAGTATACATCTTTAGACAATACCCAGTTCTAGTAAGTACATCACTGTAAGGATTTGGACATGTCTTCAAGTATAATCAGTTATTCTCGGAGGACTACAGTGCTAATTATAGTAGATGTCTAACCTATTTTGAAAGGTTAACGGGATAGAAACAGATGCCGCGTATTTGCGTTCTTCTGGTTTTGTTCCAGGCAAGCGCAGATTTAATCCACTCAAGTCTGATTATATCCTCGCATGTCAAATAAAGCACACACTAGGGTCGCCATGTCACTCATGCTAGAATTGTCTATGGGTCTCCGGGCCCCACGTTCTAAGATTTGTCTGAGATTTCGCATCACACAATCAAGTGACATGAGCTCTCAATGCAACTATTTCTAGCGTTCTCTATGAGAAACCATGTCAAAAACCAAAGTCATATTAACAAGATTGCATGCCACGCATGTTATCTATAGGTTTGCATGTACCATATCCTAGGGTTTTCAGCCATTGCCCATGTCACACATTAGCATTCCATCAATGTTCGGAATGCGTCTCCAATGTGATGCATTACCAACTCTCGAGACGAGGCTCTACCGGCATTTCCTAGAAGACATCCAATAGTCGCCCAATAGCAGTGCCAGTTTGTAAAACTACCTGCTATACATATGCAATCAACTACTGGCTATGCATGCTGAAAATAAAATCTTCTAAATCTATTTTTTTATAAAGACTTAACAACATGAATTGGTAGTGAACAGCATTATACAGATTGTTCTAAACGTGCTTACAATAGCTCAAAGAAGAAGAATTCGTTAGTGTGGGCCAGTAAATAAATGGTTTGCTTTTGTTGTAGTATTTTTGACAGTAGTTAAATTCAATAATGCTATTATTATTTTGTTTTTGTTAACATTTGCTTATTAATTTTCTATACATGTTCCGGTTCCTCACGTCAGTTATCATTGTATTCAAAGAAAGTTGAGTTGATCGAGTAGCTTTATTAACTAGTTAAATAATTAGCATAATGGAACTTAAATTACTGTGTGCAATTCATCAAAGAAACACAAATCGTTGACACGCAATAGCCGTATTTGTCATGTAGCAGTAACAATAATTGTATTATTTCTGTTTTGATTACCAACATTTAATTGTTAGCCAAATTGTCTTCCTGATGAACGACTCTTATGTCTTAACTTATGAAAGCATCCTCTGACGTCAAGCCATGTATTTGGATCATCGTCGTAGAAGCATTAAAACAGACGTCTGGTGCAGATAGTGTGTCTGTACTATATGTTACCATCACTACTTTGGACTAATTTTGTAGATAACTTACTTGAAGTTATCATTATGATATTATCTCAATCAGGTTATCATAGTTTAGAGTCCCCATGTACATGCTGGCGACATTTAGGATTTTGAGTTCAGACACTGGGAAATCCGGAAATCTATGGATACCGGGGATGGAGAAGCAGACACCGGAAGTGGTTATTAATATACAACGGTTTCAGAATCCATACCGATGTCAAGGTAATACGTGAGTGCCAGTGTATGGTCTCGCAAATAAGCATTTCCCACGTCACAAGGTACGGGTGTAATTGCATAACTACAATACCACGATGTATATAGAAGGATGTTCAGATGATGGACGAGTGCGCAGAAGACGTAAATTCAAATGACAATCAATAACAGCGGACACCTCATACAACGGGGACGGCATTACCAGTTCATAGACGACAGCAAAGCAAATATCACGATGATAAAAACTGGAAATATTCATTTTGTCAGGTTGCAATTGATAATTCTGATGAATAGTGGCTCGGGCAAAGCATTTATGTGAAAATAAGGCGATGGAAATAAAAAGTAATCTCGGCGGGTGTAGCCTGCTTAAATCCCTCTCCATAATTTTCAAATTGATGAAGTGACTCCGCCTGTGTGTGTATTCAAGTAAACTGTCTACTTCGCGTTTTTGCTTCACTCGTGAACATTTCAGAGATAAATATTGAAGTTATGAAAATGCTGTCGTGTGGCACGAGTGAATTTCATGAAACCAATTCTGCGCTTATTTAGCGGGTTACCATTCTTCCATCATCTTGTGATGAAACATGCTTGTAAGATTGATATGCATTAACGATTAATCAAACACGAAGCTAGGGGAGATTTTTTCCCAATGATCTCCGTTGAACCTGAAGCTCGGGATTGTTAATACAGTTGCCATAGAAATGCAGAAATAATTTCACGATTTATCGCCTAGTAAGCTAGCTGAATCTCTCATCTCGCTGCTCTTTGTTTTGTGTGTGTTACGTGTGGAGAGGTATTCACCCTCCATATTGATTCCCCGAGTTTAAATCTCTTAATGTGGCTTATAGTCAATCGATGTCAACCAAATATATTACCAAAATCAATTGAAACACAGTATTGATTTTACTGTTAAACTCTCGTGACCAACGTATTCAAAAAGCGAATTCATTGATAACAAGTGTTAAGAGGATGCAATCTAACGAGGAGAACACATAGCGTAGTTCTTTTTCCCTGCCTAAACTCGCTCAGTGTTCCTCCTTTCATAGAAGCAGCTTTACAATTGTTGATTTCCGCATTAAAACTAGAGTGGACAATTTTAGTAAGGAATACAGTAGTATTACATTTCCTAAAAGGAATGTTTTGTAGTCGAACATGTGAATGTCGAACAGAAAGACACAAGTCATTGGCAAAGCCCACTTAGGCCAACTGTCTTTTCTGAGTGAATGCGCCGTCAACGTGTACACTACAATTTAGAGTTGGAGCATTTTAATCTCAGGACTATTCATGCTCATCGATTAGCTAAAAACACATCAGACAGCAGCTACGGCTTCCCCTGGGGGGTGTTGCCACGCCGCAGCTCGATGTTCTTACTGCGACACGCCTACTATGACTATTGACTTAGTTTAGCTTTATGTAATACCCTATGCGTAATATTGATGAATGAGCTATCTACGCGCATATGTGTGAAAATGTTGGTTTGCTATGTGTATTATTAACCTGTGTTACAGTGGCTTGTTCCAAGCATATACATATATTATTTTCAGATTTATTTTTCAAATTTTTATTGTAATTTTAACTCACTTTCCAATTCACAATTGGTAAGCATGTTAAAAGCTTGAAGCGTGATTTTATGGCTTCAATATCTGACAAAGCGAGTGATGAGTGTTCCCCGCTAACAAGTCGCATTATCATTGCTAGCGTTGCGGCCATTTCTGACCTTCACAGTCATTAAGATCACGAGGTCGACAGTTCGGGAAATGGCGAGATCAAATTAGATTGCACCTATACTTTAGATCAATCTGCAGGAAAATATTATGTGACTTGATTCGTAGAGTGTTGAACACCCCATGAGGCTAAGATGACATCCACGAGATGATGGTTTTATCCACCAAAGGGGGTGCTGGAGAAGGGTGAATTATCATGCTTTTAGTGCAAATCTTCCCGGATGAAGTAGTGGTATTGGTCCATTCATCACTCACGTGCAGGGGCCTAGGGAAATACGACTCAATTTAGCACTAGTAGAGAAGAGGATCTGATTATTAAAAAAAGAGAGGAATGGTGGTAGCGACAGTGGATCTCATGACTGGGAGAGCAGATTTCAGAGCAAATCTTTCAGACTGGAAGTGAAATCACGGGATCTGGCTAAAACCAGGCAATACAATGTCGTATCGGTCGCGGAATGGAAGTAGATGGAAATGGAGCTATCTATGAGAAGCTTTATGATGCCCTCCTACAGACTATTTAATTTAGGGGAAAGCGGATTAATTCTGACGCCGAATGATTGTTATCAGTTCTCAAATAAAAGCAATATCTTAAGCTGTTTTTCTACAGTAAACAGGCTTATGCTCTTTTATAATGGATAGTAATGAAGTTGACTGGATTCATTAATTCTACATAATATTTACAAGAATAGAACTTTTTCAATATTGAAATATGTGGCCAGGAATTAATTGGGCGGGTGGTGCCAATGTGTCAAGTATCGGAACTATATATCTAACTATATATTTAACTATATCTAACTATATATCTAACAATACACTTTGGATGTTCTTTTATCCACAATGTGGTGCCATCCCATATCAAGAACACTCTCATGGGATTTTCCATTGAAAAAGATCAGTTACAAATACATATCTAAAAGATTATCCGCTAACTATCCCCGTAGTTTACTACCGATGCTTCTGTGGTTCTCGTTATGTGCCTGTGTGTGCGGGTATGTGTTGATCTCTGAGTGTGAGATATATATTGGCTAGTTTACCAACAACATTCTTCATTTTTAACCTTCTTCGTTTTTTAAACACAAATAGTTAAACAAATTAATAACATTTTTCGTGGGTGAAAGATTCCCGCAGCGACGTTAAACTCCATATTCACTCACTCACTCACTGTGTGTGTGTGTGTGTGTGTGTGTGTGTGTGTGTGTGTGTGTGTGTGTGTGTGCGCGCGCTGCCGTGTGTATCAGTTATCAGTAAATCTACTTATCTGGTGAATGTGAAGAATATTTTCAAGGCATAGCTCAGTTATGCTTGATTGCATTTCTATGTATATTTTATTAATTGCCAACCAGTTCATCTAATCAGCATAACACATCATGAATTGCTACGTCGAAATACATACACGATAGCCCAGTACATAATGCAGTTATACACGTGTATGTCAATCTCCCCGTATGCTTCATTCAATAGCACCTTTCCCAACAGATCCATCACGATGTTACACTTTATGAATATTTCATTCAACACTATCATGTTCACCAACTGGGAATCTGCCCTAGTTTTACTTCAAGAAACAATGGACACTAACCTAACATCAATGCAATTGATGCTCTCTTTTTCAAGATCACTTTGGGAGCTACACTACAACAGCATAGTGTCTGGAACAAAGGGGTACTGGACTGGGACTAATTCGTGTCCGTGTGAGTAATCGCCTTGGTCTATACTTCGTACATGCTTTCTGAGCACGGTATGAGAAACATCACGTTCATCACAGACTACTGACGCGCGGAATTATAAGGAACTGCCGTGCAAGAAGAGCACAATACAGCTGCTGGTTTAAATAGAGTGTGTCCTGGCTACATTGTTCTCGAATTGACAAGCGGTATATTATTTACGATGAAGGACAGAAATATATGTTAGGATGATACAACTATCTGATCTTACAATCCCATGTCTGTCCGTGAGACGCCGGCAGTGGCTGTTCCCTCGAGGCGGTCTGCACGTATAATTACGTGGGAGGGTTGTTGTTTTGAGATACACGATAATTACTTCTTGCGGTCAATAATTTTGTAATTTGAGTAGGATTGTATATAAAACTACTCGGCTGGCTAATGCAGCAATGCAGCGATGTTTAAGACTACTTGATAATATCGCTATTCCCATTCTATATTACTTTCATGGTGAATACCTAAATAAACTATGCTAGCCCAATTGCAAACTGGCTTTGATACTTACATGTATCTGATATTATTACGATGGAATCGTACTTGGTTAAAACTATCTTGGCGAAAAAAAGTATTTTTACGGATCAAAATTGAGTGATGTTTTAAAAATAATCATTTACTTTCTTCAAATATTATTGAATATATCAACTGGTGTGTTAAAGTATTCGTTGTTTATATGCCGTTGATGTGTGTTATGTACTATGTGAAGTAGGAAATAATATGTTATGGGGAAACAGGAAATGTGTCATATATTGACCATATATTAGTATAAGAATTAGTTATCACTAGAAATTAGCTTAATATTTCAATGAATATTGTGATCGTATTATTTTACTTGGAAAGTATTAAAACACTAAATTAGTATGTTCTTTTATGATTACTACGCCATGGAACTAGCCGGTGAAATCAATTGAATATAATAGCATTATTAATAACTTTCATTAAAAAACACTTCGGTTTGATGTTACTGGTTGCCTTCTGGTCGCTCAATACGATCAACAACCAGTAATGCTTCTAAAGCGCTAGGACAATAGCGTTATATATGCAAGTGACTTCATTCAACTATGATATACAGTACTCCGTGGGGTTGTCCAGGAATAATTGCTACGTCCGTAGTATATCTAAGGTATACTATTCTCTCTGTCTCTCTCTGTATGTCACAGCAATACATCACGATGTGTAACGTATTCTCAACCATGATGCTGTTTTCTGTTTTAGAAGTTTGAAGCTCTGGTTGAGACAAGATCATCTGTACCTTCACAAACTTTCAATCATGCACCTGACAATACGCTTCTGCGTTTGATTGTTTAGTTCTTGGACAGCACTAAGGGACACATCCACAATCAGGGGTATTGTGTCCTGAATAGTGAAGCTGACAAGCATGCACGCTATGGGGCCGGTAGTACCCAGTCTGTTAAGTCCTAAAGCAGCCACACAGGGTATAATTATAGACGGAAGCACCATGCAATCAGAACGACATAGTAGGCGGGAGCCAGTTCACTTGGTATATGATGGCTGTGCATGCACTTGAATTACATGCAGATAGTCAAATAAATAATGAATCGGTATTCTAACTAATAGGATTAAGCGTTATGACGGATACACACACAACAAGCAATGCCGCAATGTCAATACGAAGATGTTAGATTCTTACTATTCTTCCTATCAAGTAGCCAACGGACTAGTGTAGGAGATATGCACGAAATCAATTGATGACGATAGAGGACGGAAACCGGACATCATCCATCGTCAGACGTATAAAGACGTCAGAATAACCAGGGCTTATGAAGACATGTTTATGTGCATATAGATTTTGATCTGACCTTGACAATGCCAACCGGGATTCTTCTAATTAACGTCGATGTGGTTTAGTCGCGATAACAAACACTACTACATGTATATCGCCTAACCCACTGTGGGTTGAATTCGCGCTGAACTTTTACACCAATCGTGTCCAAATTAGAAAAGTAATTTGATAAATCTTGGCTTGAAGGGTCGTGTTTAAGGGCCTGCTTATGCAATATATGCATAGCGATTGTAAGACAAATCTGATAAATAATTGTGAACAAGTATGTACGTACATGTTAAATTCTACTGTAGTGTATAAATGCAGAGCATGACTAATTCACTGTATGGACATGTGTACGTCTACTGTATGAAAACATTAGTCCTAAACACAACAATACCACTGATGCTTCACTGGAGGAATTAACAACATAAACACTTCATGTAGCAGAGGGAAATCTAGCTATTAGATTGGTATTCATGTCTTTATCTCATCCCAGTGTACAGATTGCATAATATATTCAAAACAAGACACCCTGGGTGACCTTTGACGTCAATGCAGGCGTATTGGGACATGCAGCTCTCTTTTTTGTATTATTCTGACATCTATTATAGTGAAGACGGACGACTGCGTGTCTCCTAGTAAGGTTCCAACAGCAAAGATGTGCATAGCCTGATCATCTGTAGAGAAGCGATCGTCGTAAAGCCAGGCTACCCTAATCTAGGTTTAAAGCAACTTCTGTATATTCTGCAGACATCAATCAAAGCAGAAGCTCGGTTTTCGCAATGCAATGCAGATTTCAGCCTCAAACCAAACGTATGAACAGACGTTCATTTAGTCGTGGCAGTACATAAGGGTTATATGACCTGGGTAAACATATTTAGAATTGGTTCAGCTCTAACATGATCTAGTAGAGCTTCTATTGGCTGTATTCTGCTAGATGAAAGATGTATAATGCAACTGCTATCGGGGAAATGATGAAAAGTATGAACGCATTTATATACTAGTATCGTCCGTGAATGGTTCTGAGCAATTACAATATTGAGCGCAATATATCCATGCTCATATTCCAGACTAGGTTTTGTTTGTCCCGAAGGTATGCTTGTGCATTTGTCCTTTCGATGAGAAATGTCAATTGAAAGTGCGTTGTTCCTTCCTTTCTAGTAAATTAGTTTGAAATTACTGGTCCATTGGTGTTGTGCGCCTGCGTATGAACCGCTTTGTGTAATACATAGAGAATGTTTGACGAGTTCATATCGATATGTCTAAGACGATAAAAGATTAAGTGGTTCGTAAGGACTATGCCAACCGGAAATCAAATCGTATCGAAATATATACTTATATAGCACTGGTTTCAAGCGTACGCTGCTCAGAGCGCTTATCTGTAAATGGATCTATTGGTACGATCTAGGCTTGTATGCTCTACTTCATCCTCGCTCCGCATCTAGGGGGAAACGCGCAAACAGCCAACCAATTAAATTATTTCCCCGACGATTTTGCTGTAAACATCTATCCAATGAAATAGCGTGTGTCATTCCTGCTAGTAAATTGCTGGTCACGTACATCTAGTCTACATTGGAGTTACGTCCCTTTGCTTATGTTACAATGTCTTTGATTGACCACTGAAAATGGTTCCATTTTGAAGTCCTTGGATATTTGCGCAAGTTTTCTCCTAGATGTGAGCCAGGGGAACGATGAAGTGAGAACATAATATAAGTACCTCTTGTGTGCGATGATGGCTCTACTGAAGCGATATGTTTTACATAGCTTCTGCTTTCTTCTCATTGGAACGTGAAGGTTCTTCAAGAGGTGCGGACCTGATGGTTGAAGGCTTCTGTCACCATATGTTCACTATAAATATACATTGTTACTATGAATCCGTGTAATGTACAGTTTTGTGTCCGTCATAACTTTGTCACATCGATACTATAGTTAGCATTTCGGACTGAGTGCGCATTCACTCTAGATACAAGCCCTAGCCAAGATATGGGTGGCATTTGACCTATATTTCTATATATAATCCAGTACGATGTTCAAACGGTCCAATAATTGTGAAACCTAGCTATACGTAGACTTGTAATTATCAGAAGACCTACACGATGCTCGGTTGACCATGGATCTAAGATTAGCCCAAGGCATCGGAAACGTGTGTAGCTTTGAAAACCACCAAGACGTCGTTCTGCGTACGAATGTTCCATCACGTCATAAATACCCTTGTTCATGAAGTAAGAAAAAAGAATAACTTGTACTTTATTATTACTATTATCTCGAACCAATTATGTTCCAATGCTGAGTGCACTGTTTGGTTATTGGGAGTCAGACATCTGCCAACATTATCCATATGTTTTGGTTGGCAATACCCTCCACTGTTCTATAGGTGTCGATCTGAGATTCACAGTATTCGAGTGTAACGGTATTCAATGGCCAATCACGCATAGTTGGTCCTTATATAGACGTGATACTATGTAAGTGAAACACGTTCTCAAGTAGACTGCGTTGTATTATTAAGTACTGTTGCCCGTCCATACCAATATACGTGTAGGTGTATATCCCCTGTAGGTTGGAGGCAGCTAATCCACACAGTGAAATAGGAGTAGTTACGAAATGAAAAGTTGTTGGTTTGGCAGACAACGCCACAGACCATATTGTTCGATCGTGCACCTCTAATTTGATTCATTGATTTCCGACACACCTGACACGTGCGTTCTTTGTTACGGAGCAATGCTCGGACGTGAACATTGATTACAGCAGTGTTTACTGTTGCATGTGTACACATTCCCTGACTCTGAAATAACTGAGTACATTATGTAGTAACTGAGTGCATGCACACAATGTGCAAGTTGTACTAGTTCTGCCGGGTTCCTACAGAATAAACAACTCAGGTATAATTTGTTTCCTTATCTGGCTGGGTTAAATACGATGGTTTAACGTGGTCGTTTCTCTATTAGTTTTAAATGAGGTGTGCTGTTTACTCTGGTTTTCGAATGACAAATGTAATCTAATGGACAGTAGAACCATCAATCACTAGCTGCAGAGGATTTATTTTAACTGGATGATACAGCAAGGGGTGCATTTCAGGAAGGAGACGACCAAACGCATGTATAAACTTAATTTCAATCTTCCAACAAGATAGTCCTTCATTATTTCGCTGGTCTATTATACGTAAATTGAAGTATTCTGAGTTTCATTACATGCTACACATTTTGTGAATCATCCAATCAATAAAACAACCATGGATTTCACCGAAATTAAATGTACTGGGTAGTGTTTATACGTTAATACAAAAATAGTATGACCTTACCGTGGAACGCATCTGCGTTCACTCCTCGTGCTAGAATATGCTAACTACGTTGCATTGACTCTCGTTGATGTTTTCCTAATAAAGACTGAATGTGGCTGTAATTGCTGCTTTATATGTCAGTACTGGGACGTGTTTTCAATTAAGCAAAACTTTCCTGTGCAGGTGTATGACATGTGGTAGAAGAACGTGTCGCATTTGTATTGATTACTAAGTTAATCCCACGCAGATACCTCTCGTGTTCAATTCGACTGGCATCATCTAGGACCGGTGCCTATGTCCTGAACGATGATAAAACACACGGGAACTCTGGTAAATCGCTATCTGATTACTTCCAGAGTCCACGCAGGATGCAGAGAATAATAGACGACGAAGATAATCTAATTGAATGCCTCCAGTCGTATTCGATATCCTGGCGTAATAAAAATCACGATGTGGATAGACTGAAAATCTCCGTCGTCAATGATATATTTGGCCAATATACTGTTAATAATATCAGGTATAGTCTAATGTTAGCCTAGTCGATGCGGTAATACAGACGCCAGTTATAGTCTAACGTCAGGCTAGTCGATATGGTAATTACAAATGAATATTACTTTCTATTAATGAAGACGCAAAATATACGACATTCGGGTGGAAATATACATGCCTAGCATCTAATTCCAAAGTTGCAAAAATATATATCATTGTGGAACAAGATCACACATAATCTAGGTCAGGAATGCTATATGTATATCTAAATTAAATATATGTTTCGTGAACCAGCAATTGAGAAGAATTCCAATCGATAATAATTATTACCAGTCCATTGAGCAAATTAATCCGAAGCGCAAATCCCATAGAGAATGGGATATAAACTAGCACTCGGCGTTTCGTATGGTAGTCGGTGGATCGGGACCGACCTCCCCTTGCATGCGCTCATTGATTACGTATCGTTAGAGTAAAATGTTTATTGTTGTGGGAAATTACGTTTCCAACTTAATGCATTGTAATTCCTTATGGAAGATAATGACCTAGTTCATTGCGTATGGAGTACTGCGTGTATACAGGCACACACACGCCCACACACACACATACACACACACACACACACACACACACACCACACACATACGCGCGCGCACACACACACAAACACACACACATACATACATGACTCTTGTGTTATTTCCATTGTCAAATTAGTAAACAGCTCATGGAAACAAGTATTTGTGGGTATAGTGAAAGCATTATTCTGGATTTGGATAGCAACGTACACGTCCTGATTCCTTCTAGAATGACATCGTTGAATGCGAATGATACGACTCGATTGTCAATACTAGTGAACTTATTCCAAACAGCATTGATACGTCAGAGATTCCCTCTGTTATGACATCATTCCCTCTGACGTATCAATGCTGTTTGGAACAGGTTCATTAGTATTGACAATCGAGACGTATCATTCGCATTCAACGATGTCATACCAGAAGGAATCAGGAATAGGTACGTATCTGTGTTCATGGCGCAACAAAACCGAAAATGACACTATTTGAATGGGTTTTTTTAAAAACATTAATAACATTTCCCCCCTTAAAGGCAGATACAATATCGTCATAGATGTAGATGTAGTTGACGCGACTGTGTGTATTGCAACGACCTTCACGTAGTTGTTATCTGTCGCCCCAAGACACCCACGCTCGTCACATTTTGATCGTGGAAGACGATCCTAGCGTCACTTTTATATCTATACACTGAAATACTCACTATACTGGGCGGCGTCTGTATGCTGTAGTCTCAGCGCTGCGCAGAGGGGGTTGGTGACTGGTTATACGATCATGCTATAGACGGAGAAACTCGGTATGACTACAGAAGCTGGTTAGCATTATTCCCGCTGTAATCCTGGCACACAATCAATACGCACTTTCACATATAATCCTACTGCCTAAAATGGTATCTCATAATTAATAATTGACAAATGCAAAAATAAAAGTATTTGAAGTTTATACTACCCCTTTAAATAGATAATTAGGCTAGTTGACTACCTAAACTAAACCACGTTTTCTCTCAATAACTCGTTAAACGCAGTAATACTTCTTACTAAACATTTTATGGACATTTTATAGCTGGTAATAAACCATCTTTTCAACATTTTAAACGAAACGTACTGATTTATTACGAAATGTCTAGATTACACTGCCTTTTCTAATTGCAACTACACCCAAAACAAATCATATTTTGGTCCTCTTTCCACACCCTATTTACAAATGTATCATTTCCTTGTGTGTCTATCCATGATTTCTTAATTAGTATTTGGTTTTTCTTCTACAAATTATTGATGCATACTTTCTTTCAGTTTTTGTTGATGTATGATGTACCTATGTTCATGTATACAGTGGCATGTGCAATAAAGAAAGTATGTTAAAACAGATAATTAGCTGACCACAACTATACAGTCTCGACCAACAGTCATCTCTCAGAATCGTTGACAAGCAAAAACATTGACACACATTACTGTTGGTGTGCTGCATCAATAACTCACGTGTGAGTCTTCAGACATCCCATTATTTATCGCCAATGTTATGTAGGGTTCTGATCCAAGCAATGAATATAGAGCAAGCCTGGCAAATACCTATGACATAATTGCCTAGCAGATGGCAACATGCGATAGGAATACTCATAGCATATTTATGAACACAAGCTAACATCGCTCTTCTGTAATACTACTTCAACCTGTAATAATAATTCTGGTGATATAATCTACATATAGGTATCGATTTGCAATAACAAGTATGAGATTTATCGACTATTTTACGAAAGGAAAGATTGCTTCAGTAACAAACATTAGTAGATTATGGAAAGATGACACAAACTATGATGCTATTGTGAACAATTAGATAACACGATACATCTGGAAAACATTGAGGAATCATCTATAAAACATTAGCGCATACCATGCATCACTTTGAAGAATACAAGTATCCAATGTCACAAACTAAAATAGTGTTCATGGAATGTTTGTTGTGATTACTTGCTCTATATGCTCAGACATTCTTAAAGTTGATATTGTACCGTTGGGCGCATTATCTATTTAATCTCTGAACATATTACATAACTTAATGCCACGCATTCCCATGGGTTATACGCTAATGCCTCTATAAGCCTGTTGATCTCTAGATATGCACACGTAAGATTGGTTTTTTTCCCTTACTGAACAGGACTTGCCAGTCTAAGATTGTTCCCTGATGTATTCAATGGGTCTCAAACAAATGGCACATACCTAAATTTAGTTCTTGTTGATGTTCCGATACAGATGGTCTTGAGGTATCCATTGATCGTTGCCATTTCTTGGACTATCGCAGCGTATCCGTTGATCGAACTATGCTTCAATGACCATGCTAAGATATTTTAAAGTTGCAGTGTTGCACGGACACATACGTGATGTAAATGTGTCGGTCATGATCGAGGCAATAGCGCCACCCTTCCACGCACAAATGGTCAGCAATTATTCATCAAAGAGCACACGTAGGCTGAGAGTTAGCGGTCCCTAGTGAGATAATTAGGGTCATGCCAGCCACAGCTCCACGCTGTCCAGTATCAGAAAACACAATACAAAGAATACGTGACCATTTCCCCGGACACTGGTGCCGGTCAGCCACACTATTCATAGACGCCCAAAGTGGACACCACTGGGAATTGTAGTCACTCAACTAGAAGACTCTAGCCACAAGGCGAATCACAATTATCTCCCATAGATGTCTGCTTCTCAATGTGTAAATTAGTCACGTGACAGCAGGTCATTGAGTTAGCATATTGTTCGGAATTAACTTGGTATGTTTGCATATAACTAGACAGCTGTCTGTATGAGATGCAAGGATAATAAGGTATTTCCTATTCGTAAGTCACTCTTCCCTGTTATCAGAACGCCAAAGAGTTTAGTCCAGGTTTAATGAGTTCTACTCTACGCGGCAGCGACTGTTAACTGAACATTCACGTTACCGGAAGAGCCTGGAGGGACCATTTGCCATCATTGGTGCTGGCACGACGGCGTTCAACATAGCAAGGCCAAAAGATAGAAGGAAAGGCCAATTTGGACCAAAAGCCAGCACTAAAGGTAGTTGTCCCATTGCACGTGACCCCGGGACATAGTGCTATGTCGAGGAGTGCACAGAACCTACATTCTCTTAACATTATAAATCTCAAGAGATGTAATTCCACAGTTCAACGTAAAATTGCCTATCCTAAGCCAGACTGCTCTCCTGGTGCAGCAGTAGATGAGTGTGATATACGACGTTCAAAGCCAGATATACTCGTAGGTCCGTACATTAGTACATAGAGAGTCGGCATGTAAATCAGTAGAAGCTGTTATACTTACAGCACGAGTAATATGTCGACATGATCCCAGTAATGGGAGAAATATCGACAGAGGTGTTCGTTACGGTAACACTCGGCTGCTTCAGTTAAATTTATAATAGACACTTATCTAACTGGTGATTGGTTATTCTGAATATTTACGACACTTGCGAAAACAATACAGTAATATAGTGGGGTATATTTGTCGGCTGTCGAGAAACAAAATGAAAACAATAATAGAAAAGTGAAAGAAAGCGTTATGTTAATTTTAGTAATGGCTCTGCATAAAAAAAAATTGAATCTGCTAAATTTACATACAATATGTAACATGAATATAGGCATTAGAGGTGTAGAGAGTGAGGTAATAAACGGTACATATAAGATGCCGGTTTTATCGTAATATAAACATAATGCAAGCTATATGCTGAAGTTTCACTTGCAGACAGTAAGACATGCAAAGACAAAGATGTACGATCATAGCAAAACGCTTTCATTGCATGGAGTATTTCGCAAAGGTATTAACAGCTTCAGTTGATATGCTACAGTACTGTAATAAATCCCATGAAAGGAAACGCATGCCTTGTAATTGCCTGGCTGATGGGGCCTGTCCTCACGAGGGTGATGAGGCGGGATAGGAACCGAATAAATTTAGGCATCGGAAGACGCTTGAAGACTCAATATGTCTGTAGTTGGGAAGTCTGAGATATAACACCTTTCAACTCCATCCATAAATGTCCAGCTATATATCCCACTACGGTATCGCCACCGTGAGGCCAACCAGTAATTATATGAGAGTGTTTGTGATGGTTACTGGTGAGCTAGAACGGTTCAACAATGGAGGTTGTTAGTATTGGAGTGCACCATAACAAGCGGCTGTGATAAGATGAACCCAGTGGCCCTAACCCTCTCTACAATTGTGGATCTCTAACATCAGCGTGCCCATCTTCATTCGAGGCCATGGGCCCGCTGACTATTTTGCTGAACTACATTGACTATCTGACACGCCGTCTTATGGATGCATGGCGGACTATGCCTCGCTCTAATTTATCTCTTCGTGCTCTCTAATCTCACGTGCTGCATCAAGATATCAATGTGTCTGGTTTAGTAGGTGATCCAACCAACTGATAACGATCATTCTACATTCTAAATTAAGATCTTGGGCAAACTTCAATATACTACTAAAAGTATCTATCAATGTGACTATCGACAAGTTTATAGATGCGTACGTGAACTGTGCGTTTATGTTATCTGTGTTTTACGTTTACAGAGCATTAAACACTCCCTAGTGTACATCTTCATCTCACTGGCGGTACAAATAACCGTCTAGCTTTTAGTTTCTATTACACGGTTCACAGGGTACAGTTTGAGAAATGACTTCAGTTTACAACATGCTGACCTATTGAACGCTAATAAAAATGTTATTCATAATTATTAATGACGATATCACGAAATCAGAACGATTCGAATAACTGCTGACATCCACTCAGTTAATATTCTCTATTAACATATATTCATAGTTATTGAGATACCGAAATGAGATCTGATGATACCACACACACGTCCACACATATACACCCACGCACACTCTAGTATATCAGTGTATGAATCATGACAATATATAAACAACGCTTGTGTATTACTCAATATTCATTCAATAGTTATTTAAGGAGAAGTATGGCTCTCGCGAGGATCATGTGTCAATCCAAGTGAAACTATAGCGCACTTTCTGGGAGACTTTCTGGCAACATTATATTACATTGGTGTCATCGCAGGTATGCACTTTGTGAAAGTCGTACAATACAAACATGAGCTCTGTCACAGTTCTAGGTTACGTTATTAAACTGTGCAGCTTTTGATGCATTTATTTTTGTTATTTGATCAGAAATGTACAACAAGGTTAGATTGTATTTAACACACGATGACATGCCTCATTCATCCAAGAAGAAACATGGCACGTCTTGATGGAATTCCTTAGAAAACAAGTTTAAAGCTACTTGTTCGTCGCCTCTGCGGAATAATGGAAATGCTGCGAAACTACACTGTATTATATTATTGATGATATCAATTGTAGAAGACTAGATGCTGGTATAGCCTATATATTGAGTCGGACATCTGATGGCCCTAGTGGACTGTTGGGTGATAAATACGAGTCCAACTATACCAAATCACTGTATATATAGCTTAAAGGCAGGTGTTAAACACTAGGCTATTGGAAGGTAGGTCACTGTCGATATTACCCATCACAAGATAGTAAACCAATTCAACTTGCAAAACCTAGAATTTAAAAGCTGGTGATACCATTGAAACAACTGACACATTAAACCGTTACTAAAATGGCATGTCATTCAGATGTTCACTATGGTTGTAATGTGATGTGGTGGTACGTGCATGTGCCCTAAGGAGGGTTTGATTACATATATATGAAGGCTGATGACCGCGGGCCGCCCACCAGACAGAGGTCACGTCCAGGAAATCATTGGGGGCATACATCTAGGCCAATATTAGTAATTATCTATTCAAATGCTGTAGAAAAAAAACACACACACTCAATAATTCCTTTTGGAATCCTTCTTGACAATTGTTCAATCAATACCCACCCTCTGAGGAGAGATATGCATAATTCAGATAAATAGCCTGGAGATGTCGTGTATATACAGTACTTGCAGCACGAGATCAGTGGAAGCCAACAAAGCATATGTTCAGTGTCAGTTCCGTTCTCCTTTCAGAATCGTTCACCTATACAGACTCATAAAGCAGTAATAATCATGTTTACATCATGTGTAGCATAGACAATAGATTTAAGTTGGATACAGTTGACTATATATAATTATATATATGAGTAAATATTAGTTGAACATGAGTGTAATTGCTGTTCGTATGCATCTTCAATAGAATCGTTAGAGTATGTCTAGACAAGTATTTATATGTATAATGTGTCCATACAGTACTAATACTAAATACAGCTTGTATTAAAGAGTCAACAATAGTAATACTCCCTTGAAGTGCTTGCAATAACATGAACACAATATTTATATTACACATATTACATCAGTTATACGCCATTATTAATTGTAGGAATGCCATAAATGATGCTCGACATTAGATACTTGTGAACTTTGCAAAGCATGTGGCACATACATATACAATAACAATAATAATAATAATAATAATAATAATAATAATAATAATAATAATAATATTAATATTACTACTACTACTAATAATAATAATAATAATAAATATCGGTAGGCTGTTGTTGAATTTCTGTTCCGCAAACTACTTTCGATGAAGTGTGCATGTGCAATTAGTAACTCCACAAATACAAGTTACACTCAGTCTCATATATACATTTCGATTATGTACGTGGTGCAGAAATGTTTTCATCAACTCTAAAGCAATTTTAAGAAAATTGTGATCAGACGGTCGCCCATCAGTGCTGGTGACATCAGCTAGCAGGGCCGCACGAAAGCCATGGATACGTTACAGAGAGGAAGATATACCCACCCACACCAAGACATTGCCTGATGGCGCTTGTACATCAGAGGAAGTCTTCCTGGCGTCGTGTTGTCATTAGTAATTGATAACATGTTCCAAACATATCGGAACATATTTAATTAATTTTGCATGAATATGTGACCTCGTTACTGTGTAATATTTTACAAATAGATTAAGCTGCTGTCAGTCTCTACGTGTTGCTTTGTGTATGCGAGCATTGCTGCTATGATTAATGTATTTACGCAGGCCGTGACCAAGTTTGCCGTGAAGGAAACCATAGAAATAAAGCCTATCGAAAATCACAAGTCTAAGCGTTAATTTAACCATGGACTTAGATATGGTTTCAGTGTCCAATGAAAGGTAAACACCTTTATATAACTTCCCATTTCAGGACAGTAAATTACGCTGGTAGTCTGAGCGCGATGTAAGAGCGGGTTGGGACGTTGTACAGCGAGACACAAATTACAAACGTGCATGCTACCAGGCATTGTTCAAGACCGGTTAATAACAAGGAATGGTGCTACAGGCTTCAGATTGCACTCTGATGTAGTTACTAATAATAGGTAGCGGTCAGACAGACTAACTGGCTATAGTTGTAAGTAGCGTACCATCATACACCATTCCATAACTGGCATATAAAGACGCTGGATAACATTGTAGTTCGCAGAACAAGTTTATACTATCTTCATCGATAGCAAATCACGTATTTCGGACCACAATTAAATTGGACAATACAAGATAATACAAGATTATCGGAAGTATATAGTATAGAGCATAGTAAAGTACATGCTTTATCATGACTGATATAAAAAACAAAAACACCGTCTTGCAAGGGCATGTTATACAAGTACAAGCAGGTATGGTTCTTTTATAAAGAATATGGACGCGGTGAATGAAGATGTCACTATTCCCTGCCTCAAGGTACGCTAAGGGGCTAGTTAGACGAGCTATTTTAAATAATGCCGACTGAGAAGCGTCTAGTCTGCCCCTAATCACGGCCTGCAGAGCATTAATCCAGGCAAACATGGCATTGGTGAAACGCTAATTGAAATTTAAACGCAATGATAGCGACGTGGTTTCATCTATTCGCCAAGACACCGACGCTCACTTTTCTTCAATCAAGCTAAAACCAAGTCAGACAATTGAGTAATCCCAATTTAAACTCGTGCCTAGGGAAACTATAGTCCGCGTGGAGCATTTACCATGCGCTCCCTCAGACGTATCAGAACGTTGCCATGCACTATCTCAGACGTATCAGAACTTGCTTTATCATGCACTATCTCAGACGTATCAGAACATGCTTTATCATGCACTATTTCAGACGTATCAGAACTTGCTTTATCATGCACTATCTCAGACGTATCTGGGGCGGTATCCTATAAACAACTTAGGACTTAACTTAACTTAACTTAGACATAGACTCAATAAAGTTTGGCTAAGCCAAATACAGAAATTTTGTCAAAATAGGTTGATAACTAAGGTTTTTGTTGCTGACTTAAGTCAATTAAAAACTTAAGCTGTTTATAGGATACCGCCGAACTTCAATATATGCACTATCTCAGACGTATCAGAAATGTACCATGCACTATCTAAGACGCATCAGAACTTTGCCATGCACTATTTCAGACGCATCAGAACTTTGCCATACACTATTTAAGACGCATAAGAACTTTACCATGCACTATCGCAGATGTTTCAGAATTGTGCCATGTCATACCTGATACTTACTGTATATTACTTTACCATGCAGTGTATCTCATAGAATAGTCCTCATAAACGTACCTACCACAATGCTGTGGAACACACGTTGACACATCAAGTAAAGTCTATATAATATAAAGCATGTATCATATGTCATATGTATCGATTAGCCTATCGCTGTGATCAGCTGCGGGTGTACCGCCGATGATTGGCACACGCGTATTGTGAGAAACACTTCAGATGCTTACAGGAAACGGTGCCTTGTATTGTCACACAGCACACTTCAAACGTCCGTGGCTGACAGTCGCTTAAACAAATCCGACAGTTCTGAAACGTCGGCTTATCCGTCAGTTTACTACATAGATGAGCAGATTGAGATGCCAGAATATTTCTACACTCTCATCTGACTTTCGAAACCTTTCATATTCCAGCGACACGTAAGTGTAGGTTTAAAATAGTGTATGCCAGAATTTGATAAAGTACAGTCATATAAAATATCATTTGTTAAAATAGTATTTATTAAAATATGTATTAATCCTATTTATTAAAATCCATAACATTTTAATTTTATTTAGATAAACATGGCAGTTTCGTTACGAAAATATCTCAATAAACCACTATGCACGTCTCCAAATAAGAAAACGGTAATAATGGCAATATTTAAAATGTTCAGCTTGGATCATATTTACTTATGTACAGTATTTTAATAACATTAATTCCAGCGACATACAAACCGATGGTGTTGGACATACTACACGATTAAGAGTGCCTGTACGGAAGCACGTATCTGTTCTCAGAAAATAATTTTCAATCTGAAGTTGTATTGGTTTTCTCACAGCCACTCTTTTAGATGCAAGTATTTTCAATGAGGAATACTGAAAGCACACATCCATGTCATTAACAGACGCATCCAGTACACGATGGTTATATTTTTTTTGTTTATATGCTGAAGGAAATTACATAGAAATTTGTTCGAAAACGATAACATCATTAGGGTTAAACTATGTCGGAAATACAAACACCGCAAGTAGTAATGTCTTCAATGATTTCAACATGAATGTATGTTTTTTTTTAGAAATAAGCTCTCATTAAGCTGTCTTTTAATGCAAGCACTCGTCATTAATTGCAGGACCCATCGACATGTCAACGGGATCTCTTAACTGCGGTCATGCAGTATCACAAGACAGCACGTTCAATATAGGTCTAAATGGTAGCATACATTCATAATGCAGTATACTAATACAAAGTTGTAGCAGAACGTGTCCATCTCCTACCCAGTGTAGTGGACGGATATGAGGAGACCGATAACCATTGTCTGAGATTGCTTTTCATCACACGAGCTGTGAATATAGAACACCAGCGCCTCTCACAATCCTAGTCCTTAAGTGTTCACTGACGGATGTCGTCTTAACGTCAGAGAAGGTACCTTCTAGATTAGTGAAATATGATTTTCGCGAATCTGATTGGTTCTATTATGTATGGATTATGATTTTAATTTCATCAGCTGCCTCCGGTGCCCTGAAGGACCGATAGAGCTAGCTCCAGTTACCACGGAACACGTTACACCCAGTTTCTGTCGCCAAAATTAATTAGTTTCGACCATTCGTTTTCCTTCATCGACTGTTATTTGTGAATGAGAACATAACCGCTCTAAGGTCTACAGCCTTGGTTAGAGATTTTTCCAAACAAGCTAAATGCATATCATTACTAGTATTACATTAAACAAATATAAACAACCATATAATGCTCGACACATACATAGATATATCATGTAATGGCTAATGTACAACATTCTATAGGAACGAGGGTTCTATTTGTACAACTGGGCCCACCTTCGCAAAGGCAAAGAGTGATGGTATAGAATAGCACTATTAACCAAAGGGTTGTTGATTTTTGTCCGTGCATATGGTAGAACGTGACCATAGTTATCCAACTACATCCGTGTCGCTCTTGACGTCTATTGTCATTCCCTCTAACTGAGATAGCAAGATTTCCTATATCAAACTGCGGTATTGTCGATTGAGATGGCCAGATTTCCTATATCAAACTGCGGCATTAAATTTCAAAGACGTATTACCTAGCTTCGCCGATAAATTAGTCGGTATCAAGTAGTAATGGATACTATTTTTGTTACAGATGCTTATTCATAATCGAAATTCTATCACATACGTTGTTGACGTTCAATGTGTCTGTACTACGTGGCCAACTGTGGAAGGTTTGAACAGAGCCTGGCTACTGAAGATCATCATTTTATTTGATTGTCCTTAGGCTTTGCTGTAGAGCATCTTTACATATTGCATAGGATAGTACAGTCCTTTCATGTGGCCGCGCCGATTCCTGTGAGGTGTATCGATTCTTGGCGGGTTTAGGGGAAGAAAACTTCCTATTAACTTTAAAGTTTGTAATTATGTTTATAATTTGCTGCGCATGTTCAATGTTTGCACCTTCCGATTCGTCGATATCACTTTGCCAGCTGTGTGTGTGTGTCCTGTCGGGATGGTTAACGAATATCTGCTACCTGCTTTAGGCAATGTTTACAATGGTAGCTTTGACAAGCCAATCATTAACATCAAACGGTAGGATGATCAATAAGACTTGCCAACAGAATGAATGTTCGGAACAAAATTGAGATGGGTTCGGTGTGACAATCACTACGCTAGTGATCACTTTTACGGATTCTGTATGTTGATTTACATATGAGGTACGTTGCTAAGCAACATAGAAGATGAGCAAAAGACAGTGATGAAATTATTGCTGCAAACGTCTGCGTAAAGACAACAGTCGGGGTAATATTTCACCACTGGATTTGCGTCCCCCGACCCGGCGCCATTAAGCTGCGGTGTAGCTGGCCAGGGAAATTGCTCCAACTGTATTTAATAGATACGTATGTGTGCGTCGACATTACCGTCTCTACATTTAATGCTGTATACCAGAGGAGGAAAATTAAAGGAGTTTAAATGAATTGCTAATGTTTGGGTGGGATTGTATCCTAGTGTGATATATTGTCCTGAGAGCCGATTCTGGTACTTCGACCTGCCCATAACCTCCTTTATCTGTCAGCGAGAAACGGTCATTATCAAGGCCGATCCATCAGATGTATAATCAAATGCGACCAGCAGCTCACCTTTCTTCAACGTGTATCTATCAGATGCGAATCAAATCGGACTACTGGTTCTAATTTCTTCCTGCAATTAAATGCTCATCAGATTCATGCTTTGGTTATGGAACGACTATTAAAGAAATGTACTTGTAAATTGTCATACCGATTGCTTTGCATTAGGAATGTCCTTCAAGGAAAACCAGCTTAAACGTGAACCTCGTCAGATATCGTAATACTGAATATGACTATGGACTTTTTTCAATGATCTTTATTTCAACATTTATTTTTGCAATTATTCGTCGAAGTTTCGGGAGGAAGCCTCCCTTTTTTTAAGGATGGAACTCCGTACCGTCATCTAGTACCCAGATTTCGGGATACACGTCATTTCGTGTTACTTACTAATACGCCATTTCCGCCTCCAATACTAAAAAAACCATCGCGCCACCTGTCGGATATATTTTACGTCTGACATTTCCACCTTTATATCGCGCAGAACTGGTATAAATGTCATCAGCAAACGTAAGTATGCAATCGAACAACGTGAAGCATCATAAAATTTAGTTTTGAGCTAATGTACCTTTTTACATGAGAATGAAATATCTCAAAAAGAAATAATTGCAAGGTCTAAAAATCTGAAAGTCGCTTCGTGTGCTCGCAGGCATGTTTAGCATCATAAAGTAGTGACCTTAATGGAATGTCTCTTGTCGATTTCAAAACATCCCGGATCCGTTTGGGCCATTTGTTATATTGATTTTGTCAGTTTTACAAAAGAAAGTTCCTATTAATCGTAAAAGGTCTCATTAAAATGACAATTGAAGTATTTCTAATAGACAAAATTTCGTTTTCAATATATTTTAGTATTAATTTCGTCATTTTATAGGTGTTATATTTCGTCGTAACTAATGATCCAGACAGATGACATTCAATTCAAGATGTCACAACATCCATAGAACTCAGCGACGAGAGACACGTACAGCAATAGGCCTAAGTAAACCATTGCTGTGATGAAGGTATAAAACAGTCCTCGAATTGCAATCTGCAACGAGAGGTATTCCGTACTAAAGTAAACGTTCATAACAAATTTCGATCGAAATATCTTAATTTTAACAATAATTATCATGTGTATATTTGACATATTTTGTTGCAATGTCCCTGCATACTATCCATTTTACGTTAATTCAATGAATCTTGTTCTGCGAATATGTTGTCCAGATATGTAAAACATCTTTCTGTAAAATATGTATAGCATGCTCCGATGTGTTGATCTTTAGGTCGTTCAGGCACATGCTATTGTGTATGGTATAATAATTTCCCGCTAAATATTGCTAGAATAAATATTTCAATTATTAATATTTCATTGAATAAACATAATACACAAGTTACAGTATGAGCCGCGTAAATTCATCACGTTAAACAAACACAAACTATATTACAGGCACGGTTAATGTTTAGACATAGATGGTATGCATCTGATATAATAAATGTAACAGTAAATGAATACCAAGCTTTGTATGACTAGCGTTATAGGTCACGTGTTGCCTGGGGGTGAGTTATAACCCTGCATATTAGATATCAATTAAATACGTAAATACACATCGTACCGAAAAGTGGCTTTTTTAATTTTAATTTACTGAGTGCCGTGTATTAAAACTCGCTACGAGAGTGCGTATGATCTCGTAGTAGACAAAGGAGCTTCGAGAAACGATATCCAGATCTATTCTTGAAATGTCCCAATGTTGAAAATTATACATTGCGTTGTGTCCGTATTATGGTCATTAAGATTTGATTACGAAAGATCATTAATTTATTCATATTATAGTGCATCAAGTAATTGAACTGTTGATTTTAAATTGGCAACATTTGCGTATAAGTATAACTATGACAAACTGTGCTGCTGTGTTTATGAGTTAACTTTAAAGTTGTCAACGGCAATTAAGTGAAATACTATGTTAACAAATAAACCAGCTGTCCTTTTGCGTGTAACACTACTAGTAATTCACAGAGGCGTTAATAAGAAAGGACGTGCTAAGAGAAACAATTGTCACGTGGCCTTTCCATGAGTTATGTAATCCGTGAAACTATTGTCATTTTACATCTCTCTAAGTATCCTGTTAACAACCCATTGTGTATATTATGAGTAATACCGTGCATTGCCCTTAAATGTATTCACAGCATCGTATGTGTACTTTCAAAGGATGCATCATTTAATTAGCAGATTACCAGGAAAAGTGTGCAACATAATGGAAGGGGAGATTTAACTGTCAATGCACCATACATGTATGCATATTGAGATGTCAAAACTGTCAAGAGTTCGCTAATGCATTTTCACATCAGATGTGTCTCATAGAATAAGCTGTTACAATCGTCAGCAAGATGTCATCTTAAAATTGAGCATGAACAGAGACTATCCTCTTCTAACCGGGAGGAATTTCGGCGTAAATGTGAATACTGCTTGGGTGACGACCACCATTGATTGTTTCCCGCTTACAGAGAGCAGTCAATATTTGTTTTCTCCAGACGTCTTGTTAGGGAAAAGGAAAAATCCGGCACGCTAAATATCCTTAAGGTTGAATATAGTGGTGAATCGATGGCTATGGTCCTACGACATCACTTCATAAAGACGTGTTTTGATCAAAACATACTTTTAGGTCAAGGATATTTTTTTCAACAGAGCTCAACCCCCTACTATTACCGCCAGACAGGCCTGTCTTGATACAGTCGATGTTTTGTTACCATGTTATATGAGTATACCGCCCCGATGAATGGTCTTTGTATGTTAACATGAAAACATTGCACCATATGACGACATCGAGCTGTGCACAACACATATCAATGGCTATCGCCTATTCTAAGACTTACAGAATATCAATTCAAGCTCAACAGGTGAACCTTGTGGATGTCTAAGTTGAAAATGCGTCCTTGATACATCAATTTCACTATGACTGTCTAAATATATGGAAGTAAGTAAGAAGCTACTTCTGACCATTGGCATCTCGACGTACTAAGTAGAAAGCAAAACAAATCTTGCTAGTGCGTTTATTTACACACCTATGCCCTCGACATATTTCCTGCTCGTGTTACCCCACAGGTGTGCGAGCAACTACGCCAGTAAAGGCACTCCTTTTCTCATGGTCAGTTTAGCATGCCAGACGCCAGTTTGAAAGAGAGCTTAACACACAACATCGGAGGAAAGCATCATTAATTTCTTATGTAAGGTGAATAATGAATATCTTCGAAATACTCAGACAGAAAATGTATACAAATGGTGCGTTAGGTTTTCTTCTCCAAACGGTGATGATTTTATGGCACGGTCAAATTAATTATTTTATCTAAGATTAGTTGGCGGGAAATTAGCATGAGCACTGCATATCCTTCCGGAATATTCTATGGAATGTTTCTGCATGAAGGTGCATTATGACGTCGTACAAGTAGCGGGGAACGCGGTGACGTGGCGAGAGTGCTTTGCTAACTTCAGTAGTAGAAATATTCCGCTTCAAGTCTCCCATACGTTAGTAATAGAACACGCGGCAATATATATCTTTCCTGGAATTGTGTACAATTTTGCAGTACTAAATTACTTAATGTACTGTATGCTGTAAAATCGATGTGACATCCACTTAACTATGTCAGCAACCCTATCTCAGTAGCACATGTCCGCTATGATTTCGTGCTATACCTTCAGTTACCGTCTTCAACAAATGCTACAGTAGATCACTCATGTCGATGTCTAGTGCTCGTTAATACGTACATCACGCCGAAAAAACCGTTTAGTGTTTGCCATGTATAACCTTTGAAATTCCGAAATAATTTATTTTTGTGAGATCTATTAGATTCTGAACGAAACTTTATGAAGACTTTATTTGCTTTTGCTTTTCGCTTAATGTTCGTATAAATGTCGATATAATCATTCCTGCGCCTGTTCTCATGCTGTGCCGGGGACGTTATTAGACCGTAATGTGTATTTTGTGGCGTATGTGTTAACTGTTCAACGTGCTGGATTAACTTGAATTCAATCGTTAATGAGTAGTAATCACGTCCTCTGATATATATTAGGGATTCAACAGCTTTCCAACTATATATCAAAGTGATTTGTTAAAGATGTTGGAGATGAGACAAAAGATAAGAAATAATTATGTGATATGCTACTACTTTGGGATGAAATCTGATAAAGACAAACCAATGGTAAGCAGCGTTCATTTAGATCTGAACGAAACCGCAGAGAAGATAGTGGGGGTCGACGTATAGAGCCACTATTCACAGGGGAGAACAACATGCTGGTAATCGCAGTTACCCACATCCAAGGTGGCGGAAGCAACATATGACGAGTTTTAGTTCTCACGTTTAACGGTAGTATTTGTATTTATACATGTACGGAAACTTCCAGATATGCATGTTTGAATAGTATGGTTTCTAATAAAGCTTTTGAGAATGTGATATTGAGAATTGAAAATCGCGTGCGATGCGGGTAAATGAACGTATCAATATCGTGTAGGTGTATCTGTTACGTTAAGATGAGGGTGGCTGAAAGATGCCGTTAAATATACAAAGATTCCTATATTTAAAATAAAATAAAGCAATGCATTATTGGTGTGACACTGCTCAACATCGGTGATCAGACGAGAACGTTGTGTTCAACGACGTTTTACCGTAGACGATAAATATTAGAAATATTTGCTTGTATATTGTTTGCAAGAAGCTATCCACATCCCAGATGAAATTGAGTGTTCAGTTACCTGCGTCATCGTTTTGCAGTTATGCACTTCACACGTAATTATCGATGCTCGATATTGCATTCCCAAATGTTTTGGGTTTTTTTGTTTTAAAAAAAATGTATGATTCACAAATGCTTCTTTATATATAACCGGAAGTTTCTGTAAATGGACATATGAAAAAAAGACCTGTTGAACATGAAAAATCACATCAACAAATACTCTTAATTAGAGCCCAACGCCATATTGGATGCAAGTTACCGCACTTACCCCACGCGGTTCTCCCCAGTAACTGGCGCATCTTTTATAGTAGACACACCACGCAGATTTTCTCTAAATTGTTTCTTAATTTCTGTAATTAGATATTATTATTTATTATAATTGTTAATGATGCAATTTACATTGTTTATAATTCATATTCTATACGTATTTAAGACATATTGCTATTAATAGACACGGCATTTGTCTACGCTTTTCTTGGACCAATTAATATCCACACCTTCCTTACAAACAGACATGGTTCAGCGCAAATAGTGTACTAGTAATCACGGTTCCGCGGCCATCGAGACATGAACTTTGGCAATGCTATCAGTGCCAACCATCGTGTGTCATTCTCATGCGGCATAGGAGTCACACATCCACGGATAGCACAAGTCACATTAATTGCTCCATATTCCAGAGAGAATGTTAAACCAAGTTCAAAGACCAATATGACAGGATGCAGTTGATATGAACTTAATAATAAACCCCTCTACAGGACATGCAGAAGGTCAAACGTCTGCTTACGTACAGAATCAAGAATTGGCAATATTCGCTGATGATGTGAGAGGTTAGACAATATTTGGGAATAGTGTAGCTGCTTCGAGATCGTTCAGGAATACATTATTCGGGGATGGTGTCACAGGTTCGACGGTATTCGTTGATGATATGAGAGGACCGACAATATTAGGGAATTGTGTGGACGTTTCCTCATCAGTTGGAAACACTTCTGAATTTGTCGACATTATTCGAGGATTTACTGTGTATGGGGCCAATAATGTTGAGTATTGGGTGTATGGCCGACAGTATTTTGCTGACGTGTGTGGTAAAGTCGACATTATTCGGCGGTGGTGTAATGCTGGATTTGACTATTCCGTATTGTTTATGATGTTAGTTCAGTGTTGATGACAAATGTCGTACGGAATAATACCAAACACTATCCCAGACAATCCTAAATAACCACGTTTGATACGTGAATGTTATGCAGTGCATTAATTACTAACGTCAATATAATGATGACAATATTGCCGGTGCAAGGACATTGAGGACATAATAACAATATGAGTTGGTCGATCTACGGCCACTATTTATCCAGTCTAGTGTTTGTTTCTCGCCCGATTGCGTGTATATATATCATGTGTGTATCTTTAAATAATGTACACCATTCAATTTGTATGGTGCCTGACTATGTAACAAAGGATTGTAATCAGCAGTCTAGGAGAGATTAACACACGCAATACGCACGTTATTGATCACGGAGGAGCATCGTACTGACAAAATAGAGGATATCATCTGCAGTATACTAACAGCATAGACTGCAGCGTACTGTTAGAGACCTATCATCTGACTGTAGCGTTTTAATAGAGGCCCTTCATCTAACAGCAACGCACTCATTAATAGAGGCGCATCAGCTGACTGTGGCGTAGTAATATCAGCCCGTCATTTGGCTGCAACATGCTAATAGAGGACCATCATCTGACTGCAGCGTAACAATATAGACCCAAAGTCTGACTGCAGCGTAACAATAGAGACCCAAAGTCTGACTGCAGCGTAACAATAGAGACCCAAAGTCTGACTGCAGAGTGGGACCTGCTGCCCACTTATCACTCTGTCAAATGTATACTGATGCCATAGATCGGTATTATGCAACCTGCTTCAGTATACATCTCGATTAATTGCATGTTTCTGAGTGTATACAACTGAATTGGCACACCCTGAGAGCGTTGCATGTCAGTAAGAATAAACTGTCTTTCCCGTTATGCAAATCAGAGGCAGGAATGAACGCGTTAAAACGGAATTTCAAAAGCTTGGGGTATTCAGGATGTAGTCTATCTTTTTGATTGAAGTAATTAAATCTGGCATTAATACATGAATTTTCGTATTCACACACAACTGCTGGTTTGCATATGACAGCTGTGTTCGCTGTTGATTAACATATATATTGATGAAATACTTGCTGTGAAAGTAATGTGGCATGTCTAGTACCAGCATTTGCACCTGTATCAAACCTGACACTTAATAAAACTTGTTACATTATTCATATTTACAGGAAATTGCTGTTTCATTACGACACATTCGTTTGAAATAGAAACCTGTAATAATATTTTATCTGCATATCTGATGTTTGAGTGTACTTATAGTTAATGTTATATATACAACGTATTCATAAACTATATCCGTTATTAATATTATTGATAGTTAGATATTTTGAATAGGATGTGTTTAAAAAAATTTTTTAAAAAGATATATTGAAACATACCTACATATTCTTAACGGTATTTATTACTACTGAAAAAAAGTTGTAATTAAGAAAGGACTACGGTAATAGTTACTTGTGCGGAGTTGCTTTGTATGTTAATGTAATACAGCACCGCTCTGTCGTCAGAACCAGTATACGAGTTATGTTATAATACTGTTGTCGGATATACGAGTTGTACCATTTCGAGTTAATGCGTTTCACGTATGACACATAGGTAATTTAGTAAACATGACCGATAAACAAGCCTCTGAGACTGACACACATAATGGGATGATTAATTCAACAGTATCCACATGTCGGGTAATTATCATCGTTAAATACAATTCAAATCAAAAACTTTTCTTACCTGCAACAGTGCATTCCAAGGTGATAGTGTTTCGCTTTTAATTCCAGTTTCTCTTTTTGGTGTATCCGAAACGTTTTGGTTCTCTCCCCGATGCAGCGGAGAAATACAATGGTACCTTGACTTTTCACTCATGTTTTGATTGATCACTTCTCTCAGGCAGATAGTACCTTAGCCGAAATACACCAACAATCTAATATTCAAGCATGAGAACTAGGATTTTGTGAGCCTAGATTTTGTCACGTGATTATCATCCACCAATCAAAGAGCGTATTAGGACGGCAGCTGAGCACAGGAACCGTCTGACGTCTGTGTTATATATGTAGCGATTCTTCCTTTGGAAATCGATCTGAGGCACGAGCAATACTGCGATCAGTGCTATCTTCCCACTGGCGGACGAGCTGGGCACTGGACGAGTGTGGCGCTGTAGAGGACAGGTGATAGAGATTAAATGTGTTCCACCAGATTGCACATCAAACTGAGTCGCCTATAATCTGAGGAGAAGAACAGACGAAACACGGCCGTTATGTCCGGGACACGGGGTGGAATTGGCATGACACATGCTTACTGGAGAAAACCACACAAGAATTACAAACAGAGCTCTATTACAGTCTGTGCATCCCATCCAAAGTTCACATCAATCCTCGAGTACTTCTTATCCTCTACGACAATGCACGCTTGGCTGTCTATTGAAATCACTTCAGAGTAGTTGATTAACGCACATCAAATATGCGGCTATTTATTTCCGTTATGAATAACATAAGATGTTCGAATTGTGTGAATCAATGACTGTCATTCATTTCCCCATTATCCATAATTGTTGTTACAGTAAATAGAACGTCTATCCACGAGGTCATGTGATTAATAACACTGCTCGCGTGCACGTGACGTAGAATAGGTGACAGACCATCTGTCGTGGTTAATAGCACGGCCCGTATATCAATCTAAGAACTATACTTGTTTCAAACGTTAGTTAGAATGGTGGAATCCACAATATGTGTACCTTGGTGTAGCCGTAAGCGTCACACACATGCGATTCGTATGTCACTGAATATTTCTAATACAGAGGTTCTTTTTCAATCTACCAGGGGTAGATAACACAGATATGCCTAATTTAACTATATGCCATTGCTAGTTGTTCTTGGGGAAAAGGTCACGAGGTTTGTTTTCGTGAATTTGTGTGATATTTATTGATTTAGGAATCGAGGAGCGCACGGAGATAGTCTTCACGTAGTCCTAGACCCTGATTTAGGAACCGAGCAGAGCGAAGGAAGAGTTTGCACGTCGTCCAGACGCCGATATATGTCAGATTGCCTGGTCAAGACACCTTCTACCACCCTAACTATCGCGTTAACAACAGCCACTTAGTACGACGTATGTGTAACTGTCCGGCCTAATGGTGACATTGTATATGTGTCACAGTATGGATGTTATAGACACATCTGATCGTAGTAAACCGATGGCGTCTGCCTGTCGTCTAAGTGGGTAAACCTACAACTTCTAATATATTTTCAATTTGATGTCCTTTCCTCCCAGATAACAGATAGTTTTTTATTGACAATGAATCTTCGCATTAAAGCATGTTTAGCCAACACCTGATCGGTTGGGCGGGTCAGTACTTTCTTGAAGAGGGGCACCAACGCGAGACCAACAGAGCGGCGCTACCAGGGTTACGCTGAGTAGCGATACTATAGTTCTTCCGCCATGCTATCACGCAACCTCGCTGTGTTTACCACCATGTCTGCTCGGACAGACTGTAATTGCTTCCTTCACAGAAGTCCTCCTGTTTAGTCTTGCACTGTAAATAAAAACACATGGAACTGACATACTTGAAAACCACTAATATACCATGTAGTGTATACAATATACCATTCAGTTTCAGTTGCACGTAGACATTGACAAAACACACAACTACCTGTATTAGTGTCTTATCTTACGTACCAGTCTTCATCTCGACAATATCACTGAGAGAAAACTCCAATCTTTGCGGGAATGAGTTGCTATCTGACAGCGAAAGCAATTGCAGCCCGCATACATACCAATAGTTGGAAACCATAAAATCTATAAATTGGAATTGCTGGAGGGTGCATAAAGCGTTACTACAGCAATAACAGTTGAGGCTTGGTCATAAAGTAACCCCGAGGTCCCAGAGGGGGGATTACCTTCAGGTCTCACTGTCTAGAGAGGTTCACCTCCAACCCCTTCGTAATTCTCAATATTAATACGTTAAGTATGATAATAATGCTAGGACTGCATGTAAAGTAGTTTCTCAAATAAGCGCAGTACGTGGCTCATGTGTTATTTCAAATATATGAAGCGCGGGGTAGTAATTCAAATAAAATGCAACGGATGTTTATTTGCGAACGTGTGCGAACGATTACAAGTTGTTGGTAGCAATATGTTGTGAAGTTTCACGACTTGTAACAGCGTCTGCACGGTGTGTGTTCCCTTACCTTGAGTTGTTCGTGTACTTAACTTGAGAGTGTACTTAGACACCGCCATTAAATAGCAATGTTGCGATGAGTACGTCATGTTATGTAATTTACATTATGTAGTTTAGAAATTGTTTGTACATTTTTGCCGCAAACGAGTTATGTTCACAAGTTTATGACCAGCATTTGACCAGTAATTGTATTTTGAGAGCGCTTTTCCGCTGCAACAGGTAGCAACAGAACAACAATATAATGAGGCGAACACCTATGTTTATTTGTGCCAAAATTATATGAAACTGAATAAATGTTTAGTACGGAAATTAAAATCATGACGATTATGAGTTCGCCCCGGTGACTGTCCATATAGAGTATTCTTAACTCCATCACCGTTACTATATATCTTTCGAACAATCGAAAATATGGGTGATAAAATTGCAAACGAACAGAACAGAATGGAACCGTTTTTCACTAAAGCCGAGCACCTCTACATAAGAGGAAGACAAATAAATTACAAATAGGAACATGGTAGCGAAAGAAAATGCAGGAAATGACCATATTTATTATTGTCACTGTAATTCCGCACACATTTACAATCGTGTCTTATCTTGCTGCAGACTGCGCTGACACGTAGTTTGTTCTGAATCGTGTTGAAGAGTATACGTGGTAGATGGTGTAGCTAAAGTAGGCAACAGACAAAGATATTGTCAAAGTAAGCTAGTATTTTGGTGTTTCCTATTATGTGTAACCACCCAATAGTGACGTACAGTTGTGTAAGATCAGCTGGTACCTTTTACAAGTTGTGCCCATTATTTTCAACATACTGTTTTTTGCCGTCAATACTTGTTCTTTGATGTGTTGGTGGCCCCATTATGTCACAAAGCAATTTCAAACTCTTGTATATTGAAATTCAACACCCGTGTCTTTTACCACGAAACAATAATATATCAACACTAGTCGAAAAGAAACATCGGTGGATATTGGTATTTGTTTGTGTATTTACCCTCCTCCGTCCATCTCTGGCCCCCCCCCCCCCCTCTCTCTCGCTCTCTCTCTCTCTCTCTCTCATTTTTATTATTTTTCGTTTACTAGTATATTTAATATCCACACAGAAACAACTTGTGTGATAGTATCTACTTATTCTACAATTTCACAATATATTGACGCCTAGTTGTACACAAACTACGTGAGTAGTGTCTACATGTGCACAACACTTTGATAAACTAACTCGAAACAATCATTAGAAAATAGCGTATGGCTTACCGTAGAATTGTTTCGATCCTAGACCGGCAATGTCCGTGCCTCACGATATGGTAAGCTAGGAAGGACGCATAAAAGAAGATAAGCTCCCCACAGAAACTACGGCTAGAGCTGCAGTAGTGAGACGCGCAAGACGCTGCGAGGGGAAGAGAGCACTGTCCAAGTTAGAGAAGAAATTACAGTCAGTCTGATGGGCCAATACATCGATTGGGGAGCTTACAGACTCGGAATAGCCATTGACGGTCCGCAACTCTCCGCTGAAACATTTTACACGCACCGATTGTTCAACATTACAGCACTTTATAACTGTCTTTACCTAATTTTCCCGGCAATTTCCTGCGTACAATATCAAGGTTTTATAGCATAGTACTTTTAAATCATATCCCTTCGCGTTACGCAACAGCTTGCCAGTTAGTAGAAGTGCATCTAGTCACCTAGTCTTTCCAAGTTATCAAACATTTCCCGATTCTAAGTCAGGTGGAACAGTTCGGCAAATATTTCGACAGCAAATTAAAGTTGACGGAGTGAAATGCTGCCCATCGCAGCATAGATTGAAAGAAACGTCAGAGGTACGCTGGAATCCACTTAGTGTGCGCTTTTTGTCATATTCCAGTGTTCGTAATGGCTACTTTCTCCTCTGATTGCATTCCACAGTAGACAGAATAATCATACCATGCCCACTCAGTAGTGGACGTTGTTTATGTATTGTAACAAATATGTATTTGAAGGATATATTTCTTAGTAGAAACAACGTATATGTGAAAATAAATACAAACCTATTTTGTCTTTGTGCAACATTTGCGTTTTCGTGGAGAAAGCTTGCTTCTGAACCTCAGAGGATGGACAGATGGAAGGTCGGTGCCCAACACTCGCTGTGCCGGATAGAATAAACAAACAAGTGGATACAGAATACCAATGAAACCGAATATGATATCAAGGATAAGTTTCTTATTCAAAATACACAAGGTATTTTCCTAGCAGTGATAGTTAGACATTTTCGTTAGTATACTGAGCAGATGGTTGATCTAAACCAGACATGGCCTTTTAGGTATAGCTTATATGTATACATGTACACATATCTCCGAATATAATGAGACACTTAGATAGTGTTAACGTCATGACTGGACGTGTTTGTCAGTGACAGTCGTGTCTCAAGCTTGCCGTTCATTAGTGTTCAGAGTGTCATGTTTTAGCATAGATCAAAGTAGGCGAGGTGGCTGCATAAGGCAATCCATTCTGTTCAGATCACAATGTCAAGTCATTTCGCGTTGCTATCATTAATGTTGTTTTCCGTGCTGAAATAATCGCAGTGTTACAGGCGTGCAAGTGATTCATCAATATCCTCGGTGGATGTCTTCTGGACTTACTGTTTCCAACCTTAACTAACAATTCCGCGATCCTTCGCAAGCACGGCAATCCTATTAGCGCGTACATCCAGGATAATGTCTCCCAGTCAGATGCACTTGTCGTAAGCTGGACGTGAAGTGTCAGATAAACTATGCACGGACTCTAACATAGGCTAATTACAACAATCCTGCTCTACCTACATAGACGTACACGCACACCTGCTGGGGCCGTCCACGCCGGGGAAGTGTGCGTTAAAACCATGCTTTCTTAACAGCGGAATGAATGTTAATGGGGCATGGCTAGTGGAGGTCAGTCCGTGGAACTGTGTGATGTCGCCTCGCCTGAGAAAGATTTAATAGTTGAAAACGTCAAACAGTCTACCGTAAGTTTCTAAGTAAGACTTACATGCAGGGTGTGAGACTGACAGTCCTACATTAAGTCCAAAGCTTTAAGTAATGCTTTCAGACAGGTACATTATACAGAGACGGTCCTAAGTTAAATCCTAATGTAAGTACATGTATTTCCTACAACAACAACAAAAACCAACGTGTGAAGTTCAATACTCCAATGGTTGTGAAGGATACTATAGATATGAGTAATGTTGGTGAAATATAACATAGATATGAGTAACGTAAATTATGTATTAGTATAATTAAGTGTATCTTAGAGTCACAATATAAGATATGCATACATGTATTCAAGGATGAGATCATCCTCTAAAGGTGCGAGTAATATTATG
Organism: Lepetodrilus ovalis; assembly: GCA_032361185.1. Classification (NCBI taxonomy): domain Eukaryota; kingdom Metazoa; phylum Mollusca; class Gastropoda; order Lepetellida; family Lepetodrilidae; genus Lepetodrilus; species Lepetodrilus ovalis. The sequence continues at coordinate 38,188 of JAUTBQ010068874.1, forward strand.
CATTTTGCATTGATTTCAGATGACAGATTATGTACAAAGCATACCTTTTCAATACAGGGCGGAATCAGTTAGTGCTTTTCAGGTCTATATTAGGCGATATTGGGTTTACTTTTTAGTGCACAGCTGGTGTTCCTATATGCAGTCTTTTGATATGGCTTTTGATTGAGTTAGTTAGTTATAATGATAGCAATCCGCCCATTCTTTAATTACATAATGTACAACACACGTCGTGATTTATTAATAGGCTAACGTTAATGTAGGTTTATGAGTTCTACCTATGCTATGGTGGAATCAGTTTGGCGTTGAACCGTCGCGGACATTATATTGCGTCCTCCAACGCAGTAGTAATTCGCCCTTGTGGATGTCATTAGCTGCTTACATGTGACTTGATCCATTGATTTAGTATCTATAAAGAGCCCCAATTATTTGTAGATATACCTGCTTCACACGAGAAAGCATCCTAGAAACAGATGTAATTGTGACTACACGTAGCCTCCTATTTAACGGAGGTAAAGCATTTAGTGTAATCATAATAGCTGTGTTTTGAGGATGACGAGAAATCATGGCCGGTCATTGTCAGATGACGCGTCTACTGGTGCCACTGGCCACGTTCACTTCCAGGTGAAGTGAGTTCATAGTTATAGCAGGGGCGGTATCATATTCCTTTAAGATATTTGGACTAAGTAATCTGTATTTGGCTTAGCCAAACTTAAATGTATCTATGTCTAAAACTACAGACTAAACCGATATCGAAAATGTATTCAAAACATGTCTCAAAGTTAGTGTTTTGCTAACTTATACACTAAGCTGTTTATAGGATACCGCCCCTGAACATTATTGAAAATGATATAAGAACGTCTGCCAAGAAGTGCGGAAGGTTCGTAGGTAGGTCAAACACTGTTTGACCACGGCCGCGTCATACCTAAAGACGATTACAAAAATGTTAGTTGATGTCCCCCTGCTTTGCGCTAAGCATACCGGGTGGTCCCTCAGAGTCACCTAACTCTGTCTGAGTGGGATATTCTTGTTAACTGCGACATTACTATACCAGAGTAAGCTAGTACACTAAAAACGACTGGTGGAAATCCAGCCTAGCACAATTAAGCAGACATTAGCATTCACCGCTCTCCAGCCCCATGCTGTGAGACAAATGTGTCCCAAAGAGGGACCAGTCTGCCGAAATGAGCTATGCTGGAAGGCAACTACACACACACACACACACACACACACACACACACACACACACCCGAGGAGCTGTGACAGTGGCATAAGTACGTATGTAGTTTAGTATGTACATAATGTATTTCTTGTTTTCTACCAACGAAAGAAGAAGAAGGATAACCATTTGCCACTGCCCGTAAATAGTTCAGATCTACATTGTGACTACGCATCTACGTTAATAATGGAAACTATGACAATCTAATACTCTAAGGTCAATAACATTGCAGATATGACATGGAGACTAGTACATGTATACGTTCTAAGGCCAATGCCTCTGCTGACATGGCGTATATCCTACATGTAGTTACCTCCTGCCTCTGTGTGTAGGGACAGTAAGCTGGCTGGGCACGATACGTTGCTGGATCCTAATCCTGACTGCACTCTCAGCCTGATTGCAGCTTTGTTCCCCAGTCTACGTGGCGTACCGCTAATATGCAATGACATATAAATTGCGTAAATTCTGACTATTCATGAAGATTCGCCAATTTCCCAACGTCTGGCCCATCGCTGGTATACAAGTGTTGAGCACTGCTGTGTTGTGATACGGGTCCATACGTCCATCACTCCCGCGTTCTATACGGTCATCAGTCCAGCGTTCTACAAGTCAATCAGTCCGGCATTCTATACGGCCTTCAGTCCAGCGTTCTATACGACCATCAGTCCAGCGTTATATACGTCCATCAGTCCAGCGTTCCATAAGTCCATCGGTAGAGCGTTCCCTAAGTCCATCAGTCGAGCGGTCTATACGTCAATCAGTCCAGCGTTCTATACGTCCATCAGTCCAGCGTTCTATATGTCCATCAGTCCAGCGTTCAATACGTCCATCAGTCGAGCATTTTATACGTCAATCATTCCAGCCTCCTATACGTCCATCAGTCGAGCATTCTATACGTCCAACACTGGAGCGTTCTATACGTCCATCAGACCATCGTTCTATACGTCGATCAGTCCAGCTTTTCTATACGTCCATCAGTCCAGCGTTCCATACGTCCATCAGTCCGGCGATCTATACGTCCATCAGTCCAGCTTTCCATACGTCCATCAGTCGAGCATTCTATACGTCCATCAGTCCAGCGTTCCATATGTCCATCGGTAGAGCGTTCCATAAGTCCATCAGTCGAGCGGTCTATACGTCAATCAGTCCAGCGTTCTATACGTCCATCAGTCGAGCGTCCTATATGTACGTCAGTCGAGCATTCTATATGTCCAACAGGGGAGCGTTTTATACGTCCTTCAGTCCATCGTTCTATACGTCGATCAGTCCAGCGTTCTATACGTCCATCAGTCCAGCGTCCCATACGTCCATCAGTCCGGCGTTCTATACGTCCATCAGTCAAGCGTTTTATACGTCCATCAGTCCGGCGTTCTATACGTCCATCAGTTAAGCGTTATATACATCCATCAGTCCGGCGTTCTATATGTCCATCAGTCGAGCAATATATACGTCCATCAGTCCAGCGTTCTATACGTCCATCACTCCAGCGTTCCATACGTCCATTAGTCCGGCGTTCCATACGTCCATCAGTCAAGCGTTATATACGTCCAACA
>JAUTBQ010068875.1:0-16889 GCA_032361185.1 Lepetodrilus ovalis
ACACACACACACACACACACACAAACACACACACACACACACACACACACACACACACACACACACACCACCACCACATGCGTACATTCAACTCATCTATCATGCTTAAATCTCAAATTAGCATAGACCACAGTGTTGTTATTCAATGCATGTGGTTTATAAACATAACTATTCTTTCTGGATGTGTCATGCTATAAATAAAGACAACTCTTGGCCCTTGACATGCATCGATTCCTCTGGTCCTTGTAGTTTTCTATTACGTCAGTCTAGAAACAAGTTACATTGGATACTAAGTATACATCAACATCCTATTCCACACATCATAAATCATAAAGTTCTCTCCACGAAAATCTTTTAAAAGAGCTTTGTATTTTGCCATCATGCTTGAAATATTGTAAGTCAACTACCTCAGATATTTTTTCAGTTGCCATACTTTCGCTCCAGGGGATTGTATTGATATCGCGTGTTTGACACCATGGGGGAATACTTCAGCTACTCAGCATCTATTTAGTTGGACTCTACAAAATACCCTACAAAATAGGAATGGAAATGGATCCCATAAAGTAAAAATGACTACCGGTAATGTTTACTTGCTCTCTTTAAATTTAGAAATAACATTTAAAGCAATTAAAGAATCATCTGATTTACTTTGTGTGAAAGTATTAATTATTCTCATTGTATCATAGTGGGAATGTAGGTTAAATACCTCACCCAAGGAAAAAAAGGATGTGAGGGCTGTTTCAACACATTGATTCAATTTAGTTAGAAATCTTGAAGTAATTTATAATTTTATAACTTAACTAATTTGTTTCTGTCAATGTCAATGTAATTTGTTTTATGTCAATGATAATATCATGGCGGGTTATTTAGGCTAAATACCTCACCTAAAGATTGGACCCATTTTGAATTGTCGGAAGATAAGTTGAAAACTAAATGCAAACTGAGCTCTGTTTAGTTCTTTAAGTGTGGTACACCTCGACTATGAGGAACCATCTCATGTTGAAACATGGCAACACAAAGATGAGATCTGAATCAACTACATCCAAATCATTCAATGAAGATGCAGACAACACTTGCAGGCGAGTACTCATCGAGTAATTCAACTTGAGTACTCGAGTACCAAATTTCCTACCCGTTTCAGCCCTACTCTTGTATGGATTTGAAAGCAGACCTCGTCCACCAATTCTCTCATCCACATACCCTCCCTCCTAGCCCTGCACCACTACATGGGCATCTTAGAAATCAGTTAACATGAGACCTAAACAGTGAATTCTTTCTCCACATTTATTTCTAATTATTGACTGTTCCGACTTGAACCTGCCCCTCATCTTGGTAACTAACTCTTGTCCTGGTACTAAACCTTTCAAAGCATTGGCCGAGCATCATCAGGCTGCTTCATCACTTACCAGTGACAAAACATCCTGGCTTCTGCATAAGCCAAAAAAACAGAGCACGTTCACACCATGGTCAGTAGAGCAGGCTGGGGGCATCTGTTACAGTCAAAAACCTCCCTGTTTTCAGGTATATAAAATTTCATAATTTGACATAATACCTTCTCCACTTTTCCAAGAGACTTGAACTTGGAGTAAAAGAATAAGCAAATGCTATTGTAGTACTGCTATTTCGATAATTTAGTTCTAATATATATTTTTTGTTAGTTGATATTTTTATCAAATATTCTTAACCTTTGTCTTTCTGAAGGCAACCTAGGATGCCTTGAATAGCATTGAAAGAGATTAATCAGGATTTTATTGCAAGATCTGATCCAAGGTTTTTAGCCTTTATGTCTGGAAATGCGTAATGGAATATTGCAGGAAATAAACCTGGCATAACAATGAGTAAAATATAAACCAAGGATGCTAACTACAGTTAATACAGACATCTGTACCTGCATGTGAAACTGTTCTTCCACAGAAAACAAATACCAAATTCACATGGGATTCAAGCTACCTATGAGGTCTTAGGCCACTGAACTACCACACCATAACACTATCCACTCTCAACTAGAAAATATACAATACCTAACTAGATAGGCTAACTCTCATCAACGCGATACTAATAGTATAATAAACAGCAGCAAAACCAAACCATAGGTAGAACCCTAGGTAGTACATTCCTACTGCACACTGCACCACCGTCGTCGTGAATAGCTATGTCATAAATCTTTCTCCGCCAAACAAAACGCACCATTCCCTGTGTCAGACACTGCAATAAAGATGTGTGATGAGCTGTTACCTATATACCAGTGTATACCATGTATACCAGCCCTTTGAAGTTAGCTCGGTTCACATTTGTTTTACACCATTGTTTGTTGACAGCAAACAGATGGTTTATGAAACTTGAAAATTTATTCTACCGTTCTCAAAAACTGTTGCTATTTTCTGTTCTTTTCATTTGAGAATTTATTGCAGTTTGAGAGTATTTATGAACTTTGACAAAACATGCTGTAATACGGATATTACATCCTTGGAAGATTCTTGTATTTAACCATCTACACTCTGAAACACAAGTTGTAGTAATTAGGCAACCAGTTGATACCAGATGAGAAGCAGAAAGTTAACCCTATCTCTGCTGGTTTTAACACAATCACTGCTTTCTATAGGGCACATCTGGCTGTCTAGAGTAGATAGAAGGTTAAAAACAATTACATGTCATTTATTTTTTGTTGTTGCTGTTTTATTTTTATTTTTTTAAATCAGGTTATTTATGACAATGACTACCATATTATTTAATTACACAAGTTTCACAAATTGACTAGATATGAAACAGGAGACAACAGCATTTGGTCAGACCACTTTTGCTGGTAACTTCAGAAAATTGCACTCCAATATTTACGGGCCTCTATCCTCTCAAGAGTTTTTATTGGAGAGAGGTAATGAGAACTGAAATACCTGAGAAATGAAATGGTCTCTCTGAAGTCGGTTATATCACTTGCAGATTCACTTAAAATAAGTTCTTGACAAGCCAAAAAATAAGTGTAGCACTATCGTATTGCCAACCAACTATCTATTTTGAGGCCAGGCGAAAATAAACACTCGTAAATGTGAGCCAGTTCCTAGTTGACGATGTTGCAAAAAAGAGTGCACAACGTAAACATGCCATCGACTACAACTACTGCGAGATAGGAATGGCCGCGTTGATAACTATAAATACTGTCAAAGAATTACGATGTTTGCAGGAATTGTTCTCATTTCATATTAACAATATAGCAATATGTTAGCTATGAACTCTATAAATGTGTTCATTGTCTAGTATCACAAAAGTATATTAGTGTACTAATATACAATATACTTAATTACTGGTATGTTTTACAAGTAAACACTTAAATTCCAGAATTTCAAATTGGGATAAATTAAGAAATACCGGTAGGTTCAACTACCTTTCCCAAAGGACGTTCTACTACCTAAGTAAATCATTCACAATAGGCCAATACTGCAGAGCACAACCATAAACACAACTATCAAGAACTACATTAAAATTATTTATGTGCATATCTATTAACCTGATTCAGTTAATGGGATGAAAACAACTTTGACAAATCTAAAATGCAATTCACAAAAATACTCTATCTTAATCATTGGAATCCTACTTTTTTTTCATAATATTCCAGTTGCTGTCTGTTAGAAACATCTGTTTGTTACATATATCTTAAAATAAAATTAGAAGTGTATACATAAAGCAGAACACTACTTTCCAACTTTGGTTCCCAAGAACTCAGTCTGACATAGACGAAGTGAACACTTATAACAAAACATTCCAAACTGAGAAACAAGCAAGATACAAAAACTGCATCTATTTCCAGATGGCCTAACAAGTAACAAAGCCAAAGGATCAGATATTTTGTTCAAGCAAATGGCAGCCGGGTTTTTTTCTCCACCAACTTGTTATTACAGTTTAACCTCTGACCTAGCCCTAGAGGATAAAACAGAAAATAACTAACATTTTTTTTTATATCTTCATCAGGCATTTGTTTCAACGTCTATACTATTACCCTATTTCATGTTGCGTGGCAGGGTTGGTTTGGTATTTATTGAAGATCTGAGATGGTTCTAGTTAGAAGTGTACCGGCATATTCAAAATCTTCCATCTCTGGTCATTGGATATATTGGGAGCTCCAGGTGATAAATGGCGAACGCTCGCGATACGAGTCCTGTGTGTAAACATTAGGAAATATTGCGACCAGGGGAGATGTTGGCTTGAAGAAGTACGGTGATCAAAGTCACAGATATGTCAGCATCGGCAGAACTACGGGGTACCGAAGGTGTATGTAAAAAAAAGATAATATAATCAAAAACAATTATTTCAGGAAATATTTAACATGCCTGTGTCATTATACAGTCTGACATAATAAACATCGCATTTGAATTGAATATCTAGGCATACTTTAATTATTTTTTATTCAATATCACATTTCTACTTTCTTTCTCAAATTCCTACATCTATCAGTGTATAGGCATAATGTGTTAACATTCGATTTGTACAGGTAGATTAGAATATAGTCCATACCTGTATGTTGGAGATTATAGTCAATTTTGATTTAAACATGTTAATTTTCATTTTGTTTACTTAATCACACTGCTCTATAAATGCATCTCTGATTGCCTCCAGCTTGAAGAAGGTTAAACAGCACACCCTATTCAACTTCAACACATTATGTCATGGCTTTTATCCCATAACCTTGTTGATGCAAAAATAGTATTAGTATCATTGACATTATCAAGTATCCAACCGAAACTGTGGGCTCCAAATACTTTGATATGTATGGAAAACATGTGTATTATGATGTTTTCAATATGTTGCTATGGGCAAAAAGGTAATTTAGATTTGTGCACGTGTATGTTACCTCTGAAAATAGCAGCAGTGTTTATATGCCAGGAAACATGCGGCTGTGTTCATGTGCTCAGTGCAGTGTGTATTTGTCATTGCTAGCATGTTACCTCGGGCTAGAAACTGAATTAATGAAGAACAAAAATAATATGAAGCCCCAAGCAAAAGGTTGTATCCATTTGTAGTGTAGCCATCTAACCAAATATAATACTACCGGTACCTCTATTCAAAGTAAATTCTAGTTTGCCTGGGGAAATAATTTTCAATAGTAACTCTAAAAACTATTTTGCATAGATGTTGATACTGAAAATGTATATAGTCTATGTGATGAATATTCAGAGAAAATAAAACAATCTAAAGTCCATGAAGTGGACTTCTGACAAGAATACCATATCTAATATTGTTGATAATTTCATTGCTAATTTCTTCCTCTGAACTCTTCTTCAGCCATTTACTACAGAAACTGGTGAAGGTACTGAAGTGCGTTCTCCTTCACTTCAATAATTTCTTGTGCAATGAAACCACAGTGTCTTTCAGGTTCATCGTCCCATCTTCAGAGAATAGAGCTGGAGAACTTCCTTTCATCGTGTTCCAGGACCGCCATGATAGGATCAGTACTGCCATGACATGACGCAGCATCATTACAAATACCGCAAACTTAACAAACATGGCAGCTTCGCGTCGTTAAAGAAGTAATACAAACATAGAGACATTCACACACTTAGACCAGAGTTGCCAAGGGATATAACTCATAGATGAACACACGCTAATTTACCATATAATTTGCAAGACTTCAAAAGTAACAACTGATTTATTTTCTAGAGAAAGTTAAAAGGCATGGAAATCAGATATAGTGTATGCATTTGAACCAATATGACACCCTTCAAATTAAACTACAAAGATGCATCACTAAGTCAGTTGTGCTTTAGTTAGAACCAAATCCTATTGTCAAGGTCATAGTAAGGTCAAATTTGTGTATGTAACGCCTACAAATAGCCACTTATACCTGTACAATGTGGCATTAACATAATCACCAGGATGTTGAGACATAACTCAATGCAGTTCATATAGTGTGCAAATGTCAGAGACACCTACTTGTACTTAATTCATGAATCTGCATCTGTTCACCCAGCAGGGGATGGGTACCCAGTAGGATCAGATGGAAACGTGTAATGACAACTTGAGTTGTATACTCCCTAGTAAGTTGAGAATGAAAGTGACGGGACGTTAACCCACTTACTTGGGTGGATTTGGAACATGATAAATGTGCACATTATTATTATTACTATACATAACAGACACTTTACATTACAGTCTGTACCTATTGGAACATGTGCAATTTTCTCCTATATACATTTGCAATTTTTCCTATATTTATGTACAATTTTATCCTATATTTATGTGCAATTTTCTCCTATATCCATATGCAATTTTCTCCTGTATTTATGTGCAATTTTCTCCTACATTTATGCAATTTTCTCCTATATTTATGTGCAATTTTCTCCTATATGTATGTGCAGCGTTCTCCTGTATAAATATCTCCTTTGTCATTATCACGTTCTTCTTTCTTCATGCCATGTAATCTCCACATATACGTCTTCTTAGCTGGTGATAAATCTGTAAATACTCCACTTTCTTAGACTGTACGTCCTCTATGAGGAAGAGTTGTTAATGACAGGCTGGAAATATCCTATATATTATATATAGCGGTGCACTGCACTTTTAGTTTACTTATGCCAATCATGAACACAACAAAAGTTAGTTGTGGGTTTTTTATCAGTAAGAGTGTTCTGTATGAGTCAACAAACGCAGATAGCAATACATGATTGCTACAACTGGAGCCAATGGTAGCTGTAGATGCGTTTGCCTGCAGATCTTTAACCCCTTTCCTGCTGGAGGCAATCAGAGATGCCCTAACTGCAGCAACGTAAACACCATGCTGAAGAGATGAGAGTTTTAAGAAATAATAAACACAAAAAAATACATTTTGAAGTCATAGATCTACCTCAAATTGGTAAATAGCAAGTGATTTCAGAAAATGTGATTTGTTCAGTGAAAAAGGTTAATTTTGGCTAACATCCATTGTGATTTATATCTGGGGAATTCACTTATCATTTCAGCACTTAATCAAATAAAAAAAGCCTGTTTTCCTACCAGCTGGTCAACAACAAAAACCTGAGACATGTACCAATGTTCCGGAACAGATCAGAAATATAATATCAATGTCATCTGTATTTATCAAAGACTGAAAGTACCAAAAGTGTAATTACAGCATGTAATGGACCTTAGAACCCTTTTCACCAACTATATGTCCAGACAAAAAACTCCATGTAACCCTGAATGCAGTCCTAAAAAGAAATCTATATGTCCCCAAGAAAGGACATCATGTGATTTTAATGTCATCATTGTCATTAATCTAACTTTAATTTCCTCCCTTGTCTGCAACAATAACCGATGGCTTAGATAGAATTCTGTCAACAAAAGTGTTATTTTCTTCCAATAGTTCTTCTACTATGTCTCAATCCTACTCACTGATGGACAAGTGTTGTTGGTTTTTGTTAAGCCTCAGCCTCACCTTGCCGTGTGCCGAACTCTTCGCTTCGGTCAGCTTCACTAGGGTAGTGAAGCATGCATGTATACAAACAAGGAAACCTCTTCACAAACAGGCGACACCCTGCTGATAGAATCCTAAAAGCCAAATTGGGCCCTACAAAGGGAGGTAAGAATACAGCTCCAGAATAACCTGATTTACATCTCCATAGGTGTCACTCGTCTGTAACATGTCCAATTTAATTTTCTGCTAATTTACCTTTTTAATATAACCTGAGGGCAGTATAGTCAACTTTGAGGACATCTTGTCGAAAATACTGAACATTACATTTTTTGAATTTCAACTCGTATAATAAAGAATGTAGCATATGACACCAAGTTTCTTTGTAGTTTGTATATACTTTTTTAAAAGCCACCATGGGGTTCATACATGGGACAAGATCATGCTTCAATGAGACGGATCATGCCCCAATGAGACGGATCATGCCCCAATGAGACATTAGATTTCGGTTGATTAAATTTCATGATTATATTTGCATTATGCCTCTGCTGGCTCTACAACCTAACTCTTAGACAAATTTTGCTCGGTGAATTTTCAAAATATTTCAATTCTTTTGGATAAATGGAACTCCAAGAATGCTATAAAAGTATCCTTTTGTGTGTAGTTTAGTGTCATCCTTTTGATAGAAGTTGCAGCTTGAACTGTTACTGTCAAACACATGTTAGATTGAAAAATGGAAGCTGAACTCAGATCAAGATAATAAATAAATAAACTGAATTTATTATGGAATATATCAGATATTTGTCATGACAATGGAAACTAGAATGGAAAATATAGGCATACAAGGAATTGAATATAAACATAATTAATGCATTTGAATACAATTAGAGAATTTGAATAAAAACCGGCAAACGTAGCATTATAGTCTGGCAGGTAATGTCAGATACCCATGTTTGGTACAATTGCTCAAATACTATTTAACGCAGGTAGATAGCGGGATAAAAATTCTGTCTATTTAACATATTACTATTTTATAAAATTTGAATGACCTGCGCTGAATAGTTCTCGAGCAATGGTACCAAACAGGGGTATCTGACATTACCTGCCAGACTATAGGCACATTGAAAATAAACTGCCTACCCTAAAAATATATCTAAATACGGTTGCTCCACTTTAGCATTGGAAATACAGTGTCCCCTCTATATAAGGCTGTATTTGGGGTCCATGACCTGCACTATTATATAAAGCTGGTACTATAAGCCTTATAGTACCAGCCTTATATAATAGTGCAGGTAAATAACAAAAAATAAAAAGAGGGCCCACATCTGACCCAGCCTTATATCCGAATCCGCTCTGTATCGAACCGCCTTATATCGAGGGGGCACTGTATGTCCATTACATATCATATTAATATTGGAGCGATGTGCGACTCAATATTAGCGTAGGACATCTGTCATAGAGTCGAAGTATTGCAGAGCTCTTGACAACCATTACTCCCACAACATAAAAAGACCTTAACGTTAGTCAGGATCGAACTCGATCTCTTTCTGATTGTGAATCCTACACCCTACTGCCCGAGCTATGCAGGCTACAAGAAAAGTAACACAAATTCATCTAGTCTCTTAGACTGTCAATAGTCTCAGAGAATGAAAGTAAATTATTTTTAATAAATTCTACTAATGTATACTATTTAAATATGAAAGGAGCCTCTGAATTTCTTTAACCTCTGGTTCCCAGGATATCTAGACTTGCTTTTGTCCATAGGAGATATTTCGAATAGGAGTATTAGAGAACAGGGGTCTGTGGGAGAGACTACTAGTCTCTTGAAACACCGAGAAGCTCCCATTAACAGCATGTGCTCCAGGATGTGTTCATGCACATGTATACTGTATATGTGGAGATCAGTCATTGCTCGAGGTACACGTCATCATTATGGCATTGAGAATCGAGGCTTACTGTGAGATGCTGAAAATTACCAATATTCATTTTGAAATACTATCTATTTTAGTTGTTCTCGGTCACAAGGGATACAACAAAAACCAAGGATGAATCCAATGCTGCTAAATGTAATTTAGTTCGCTGTAATTTAAATTGGAGAACAGCCCTGTATCTGTCCATTATTGAGATAACAGTTGTCTCCATACCGTCTCCATTATCGCCCAGTGATGGATGGATACTCAGTCTTTCTCCTATACATATAAAAAAAAGGTATCCAATAAAAAAACATCTAAATCTATCAACTGCATAGATTTAATAAATGTTTAGAAAATTCAAAATTAACTCTAAAGATTACTTTCTATTAATACAAATTTAAATTAAATGTTAATTGATGTGTAACATTTGAGCACAACTGATAACGACTGATAACATTTCCGTGAACTTTTGTTTACTTCCCTCAGATAACCAAAAAATATGTTTGCTCTGTAAAGTGCCTTTTTCTAGCAAATAGTGAACACTTAAATTATAACACTGAAAATATGTGAACTTTCTTATCATCCGATTTTGAACTCATGTTTTATCAGCAGCAATTTCATCTACAGTGTCATGAGAAAATTACCTGACAGTTCGCTTCAGTGGCCCTCTCATCATACTCCTATTAACCCTGAGTGAACCCCCCAGCTTGATAAGGACATCCTTTACAAAACACTACTTTCCAGATGACATGTTATTGCATGATATCATCTGGTGGAGTGAGTGACAAGGTGGTAATAATAATCAGCAGTCAGATAGATAGTACTTGATACTTATTCATTTTCAAGTAAGTTGGGGTCATTTTTCATAATAATTCAAACACCTGCAATGTTGGAATAAAAGGAAATTCAGATTAAAGGTTCACTATCACAGATGGTTGACCTAGATAATGGTCAAACAAATTTGAATTTCTATCTGATACTACTTACTTTTTATTTATCCACCCAAAAGTTGTTATTTATTAATGCACTTATTCCCAAATACTCGATAGTTGTCACAAATTTCATATTTTATACAAATTCAGGTTATGAAGCATTAATTATATTTTGTCTTTGATGCATCAACTGATCTATGAAGGAACGTTATCATGTTGTTATATATCTGAGTTATGTCCCCTTGCATTAATATAATGATGCAAAATAAAATACAACCACATTCAGGTTGATGGCCACTAGTTAATACACTTGAATCAGAATATCGTGTGTTTGCATTAGTTTGTCTACCATACAGCGGTGGAATATTATTTGGAAGTACAAACATGATTTTACGTATTTCAAGTGAATGCACTTTGCAGTTGTAGCTAAGAACTAGTCCAAAACAACCATAAATATCTGTGAAATTATGCCTTTACATTTTGTTTGATAACAGCTGGATTCCATATGAATGATGGATGTATAATAACTTCAAATGTGTGCTTGTTAAAAATACTAATATGATTAAACATAATGTTAAGATAAAAGTACTAATATGATTAAACATAATGTTAAGATAAAAGTACTAATATGATTAAACATAATGTTAAGATAAAAGTCTATCAATCAAAGTAAAGTTTGCAGGAAAGAAGAGGTAGGAAAAAATCTTTGCAGAATGAGAGCAATGTCATTTTCAGTAGTATTCTTGATATCTGGAAGGATATGCTCTGTGAAGGACAAAAGCCTGTGACAATTAGGGTTTATGATTTAGGCATCAAGGGCGATACTAGTAATGTATTTCTATGTGAAATAAATCTGATGAACCTTTCCCTTACTACTGGGAAAAGGAGAAGCCCTAAAAGGCAGAGTTGTTAAAAAAGTAATAATTCTAATACAGTAAAGTTAAAATATCTCACACACTCGTCAAAAATCATGGATGTTTGTTGGGCAGACAAGACTTCAAAAAATGCCGCTACATTTTCATTGACGATTGGTTTTGTCACCAAATCCATTGGGGCAAGATAACAGTTTGTGGATGACAGCCTAAGATAACACATTAACAAGATCTGGACATTAGTAAAGCAGACAGATTAATCCTTCTAACTTGCTACATCTCATGGATAAGTCGTGACTTGCTTCGACTAAACCCCATCAGTTAAATGGTGTGAAGTATCACGCTGTATTGAGACACAATATACCTTACAGTATTCTTCAAAAGACTACACGAGATACCATGAGACATGATGGGTTCAGCCAAGCGGCTGTGTATGATCCCTTCAAAGGCACTACATTATTTCATGGTTCAGGACGTTCATATCTTCACAGATAAGGACAAGGTCACCATGAAGGTCACCAATTTCATTGATATTCAGGTTACTATTACCGCTGCTAGACTGAACTGAAGTATTTGTGTAAATTTTGGAGAGGTTTAAGTTTTCAGATGATTACATGTTTGCGTCAAGAAAGGTCAGGACATATTTATAGCTAAAAAAGCGTCTGAGAAAGTAATATCTGGGTGAAACATGAACTATCATGATGCTGGGAGTTGGCTTGAGCAGGTAATTAGAATAAATACAAAAATACGATCATAATCCTGACAGAGGAAATATAACAATTATTAGTACATATGACACAAAACATTCAGATAAAAGATACCAGTTGGGATGTGAACTTGGACATCCAGGCTTGCAGTCTTACACACTACCACCTTCACTAAGCACACTCCAGATGGCCAATGCTTGGAAACTTTATAATAAAGGAAAGTATTTCTTCTTTCAAAAGTATGTCACTAGAACTTGACACAATATGAAAATATGTGACTTAAAAAAACCATGTCAAATATACATGAAATTTGCATTTCTTACTTGACAGCATGGTCATATTTTGGGATATAAATGTTCACATACATACATACATACATGATAACACCACATCCTTCTGAAATACCTTTTCTGTTACATACTGCATTACATAATGTTTTGAGCACGGTTTCATGCTCAAGCTCAAATTTGATATTGGGATTAGTGAACAAAAACCTTTGAGATGAGCATGAAATCGGACTAAAAAAACAGGTTCGTAATTTCAGGGCATGATATGTGTGTCTGGGTGGGGTGGGGGAGGTGAAGGGTGGGATACGGTGGAGTGTGTGTGTTGGTGACAGAGAGAGAAAGAAGATGTATCTTGTTTTGACCTCTACCTGTACTTCAAGCTGCCAAAAAGTGACCGCTCACCAACACACTTGGAGGCCCTAGACACACTCGGACAGTGGCTGTAAGTGTGGCCGGTAGCTTATGTCGACATTAACATGCCAAAAACCAGTAATCCACTTAGCAGAGGGCAATGTCATTGGGTATATACAAGACATAATTCAAGATGGCCGTCACAAAACTGTTGGGCAGTTAGTACCACCTGGTGGACAAAATGATCGTTGGTGTGTGTGTGTGTGTGTGTGTGTGTGTGTGTGTGTGTGTGTGTGTGTGTGTGTGTGTGTGAAAGAATATATGGCTCTATGTAGCAAAACAGTAGATATAACAAAAGGGGATTCTTATTTTCAGAGTAGTGTGTGTGTCTTTAAATCTGGTATTTTAAGTACAATATAAAAGTACAAGCTTCTCGTTTAAGGCAATGTTCAAGTATAACTAAAGACTCGTGTGAGAAATTGTGAAATTTCCATTTTCCCAAACAACATGGAATAGAAACTCCATAAAAACATTAATGCTGAAATTAGCAAAACTTGAAAAATGTAAACAATTATTTTCTACAAGCAATGCAGCATGCAGAAGGAACGTATAGATGAAAAATAATAGTTGTATGTCGGCTAAATTCTTGAGACTTTTCTTTACTTTGTTGTTTACCATCTAAGACTAGAACATGGGAGGTCTGTGACAGATACAATGTAGGATATTCTCAGATTCCACAAACTCTGCTAATGTTCTTCCCTGCACCTGAGAAAATCTTCTGATATATTTTCATTGGTCCAAATAGTTTAGTGGAATGAATACTGTAAAATGATGATTGTTTACTGCATCAGTCCTCAGTTAACATTACATAAAGATAAAGTGAGTAGGGGAAATGAGGAGGGGGCGTAGGTGGGGTAGAGAAGAGTGGTGGGTGGGTGTGGGGAGGGGTGGGGTTGTTATTTTTACTGGGTACTCTGTGGTGAAGAACAGAAGAACAGAATTGGTCACATGGAACTGGTTTCCACAACAGCTGGAATACTGCATCCCCGAATGGGATTCAAACTTCAGCCTTCAGTGATGCAGTCAAACATTGCTACAAGTCTTTGTTTTAATGGTTTGTGGGTCTCAATGAAAATAAGCACTACTGTACTCTTAACCCTCTCCTTCTGCTGGATTTGGCACAGACACTGCTCTTTACGGCATCGATGGTTGCCTCCAGCATGGAGAGGGTTAAATGAAATAACCTTGCATCTGGCATAAAACTATTTCCAAAAATTAGCATTCCTTTGAGTTTGAATCTACACACTGGATAATTCATCCAGGAACCAACATATTTTTCACAAGCTCTATCATTAGTGCTGCAGAATATTATTTATCCCAATACTGTCATTCAATACACTGTTACAAGCTTTTCAACACCTCTGGCAAATTTAAACATGTTTGCCAAGCATCCCTACAATGTTGGTGGTATCGAATGGCACAGCAAAATGCTTGTTATGAACCGATATGCTAATCCTGCCTTGAATCTTTTGGCAAGTTCACTTGTCATTATCGGCTGTCAATGTTTAGTTGATTGGAGAGCTAATAGGCTCACCTGGATGTGCTACCTGTTACCTGTGTGTGTGTGTTCCGTGTGTGTGTTCTGACGGGAAGGAGGAAAAGAAATGGGGGGAAGGGGAACTGCCAAGTCCTTGATACGGGTTTGTCTATTCATATCTTACATTCCCCAGCAAGTGGAGTGTTGATAGTGGTGAGGTAATTAGCATTGCACTATACTACACAAGCACTAACTTTGCTAATAAGTGGTCTTGACAGCAGTATGTAGATAATGTGGATTTCACAGGAGACAGGATTCTCATGGCTGTTTCAATACTACTAGGCCTGTTTGTGAAATTTAAGTCTACAAGATTAATTTTGTTAAAACAGTTGCCATGACAACACCCAGATATAAACATTCACATTTCAGATATCACACAGGCGTTGAAATTACACATTAGAATGTATTAATAGTTGAAAGATTCAGATAACAAAAAGAAATACAAATGAAAAGGGAAAAGAAATAATCTGATAAGATCAGCAAGTTCCTAAATATACACTGCACGCAATGAAATGAAAATAAACAAAATAAAACATGGTCTTAGTTATTGTGGTACCACTCTTGAATAGAAATAAAATAAGGTGGGATGCTGCTTAAAATAATCCTGGAGCCCATCCAGCTCACGTATTTAACCCTCTCCCTGCTGCAGACAACCGGAGATGCCCTAAAGAGCAGTGTATGTGCCTAATCCAGCAGGGAGAGGGTTAATATCACTGCGAATGGAAATGGGCACGGCACTATTACTCAGTAAATTGGAAAGTTAGATCATTAACCCTCTGTTTGCTGCAGAACCAAATTTGCAATACAGAAAAGTGAAATCAATTGAACTACCACGGAGACAGTTATATACCATAGGGCTTTCCGTTGATGAAACATGATGTCGTTAATAGGGCTAATTGGACATCTCATTTACACGAGCTGTTTACAATGGGGGAGAACCTGAAACAACCACTATAAAACGGAGGAACTCAAGTCTGCTGGTATTGTTTTGTCTACAGGGAAATAGTACGACATTGTCTACTGGCTACGATGCATGTGGCATTTACCCAATCTCAACAGTAATGCGAGTACTGTATACAGCATTTCTTCCTGTTGTCAAGCACAGTAACATTCCATGATTCTCCTTTTAATTGGCTCTGGGTACGTTCAGGTTGTCCTGCGTTTCATTACAAAGTGTTAAGTACTGCCATGGTGCTTGTTCAGCGAAATACATGCAACACCATGTAGTGCCACGTTTGATACAGGATTTGACCTGTAGTGTTTCGTAGGAGATACAAAAGTGTGGGAGTAATTGGATTGTACACGTAAGAAAAATGATGTATTTCGGACCCTATGCAGCAAACTAATACTTTTGGAGAAAAAAAAGTAGTGTAATGTATGAAAAGTACATGTAGTGTCATCTGTACAAGCTCTGACAGATGCACGTTACACATTTTATCTCCATAGTAACCTCCCTTGGTTCTCTTGTCAATTATCGTACATTTGGGTAGAAGTTCTGACAGAAGTGCAAACAAGTCAAACAACAAGCAGAGCATGCCCAGCCATTAGTGCTGAACTTGCATCATACATGACTCTAAATTTTAATTACAACTTAAAAAGATGTTTCTTTCATGTCAGATATGCTACGGTGGAAGGAACAATTGCATTCAATTTACACGGTGTTGCGAATTTCCTCGCTGCATAATAATGTGGTAATTGTAGACAGTTGAGGTGCGAGTTTAACGCGATTATCGCGCAGATCAATCAACATGCTCCCTTAACAAAGCTTACTTGCTCCAGATATTTAATCGTAAATCAGAACTTATTACACCTACCAACTAAACAGGTACTTGAATTCACACTCATGTTTTGATTGTGGTAGATTTCTTTGTTGTTAACGTAATTAACATTCTCCACCCTAAAGGCGACCAGACATGCCCTACATCGCGGTGATTCTGATCACATCCAGCAGGAGGACTGTGTTGATGGGATACATTTGACATGAATTGGGACGAGAAGATACATGTATTCAGAAAATATGTAAATATCAACGAAAGCACAATAAAAGATTTTGTATTATGCCTTGTCAATACCATAAAAAAAACATAAATCATGAAACTATTTAATGCAATGCTTCGCTGGTTTATTTATTTTTCTTAACCAATTTGAGGCATATATAATAGAAATGTATTCTTTTCATGGTCCATGATGTAAAGATATTCAACTGTTTAACATTAAATGAATACATCATCACATGGTGTGGTTTATAGCTGAAATATGTTAAATCCCGAATTTTATTCACATAAACAACTTTTATTATTTTCTCACAAAAAAAATATTAAATTGAGTAGATGACTCCACATGGAGATAGTGGCCTTTATCCTTACTTTACCTTTCAAGAAAGTCTGTGTTTCCTGACCCCTGAAAGTGTATAATGTATCTAGTCATATTTATTGTGAAAAGTAGGCACTGCATATTATCTGAATAAGGTAGTTCCATTAATCGATAATATGAGGACACAGGAGAAAATACTCTAAAATAGTGTTTTCCCCGCAATTCATTTAAGCCTATCGCATGTAGGCCCTGTGCTGTTTCATAACTGAAAGTAAAACGATAAAATGAATAAAGCCTTACGGTAAGTATGTTTAAAATGAGAAATGTCTGTACTTTATTACATCTGAGTGACCTTGTTCCGTGCATATGCCTCTTTGGAGTTTCCTCACATATTTCAAATTCCTTGACAACTTCTAAACTTTGAGTAGCAAGAAAAAGTACCTCGTACATTCTTACCACATGTACGTAGAAGCTTGAGAAATTCCATAGTTTGTAGGACCGACAGCAAATGTAAAATAGGTTTATGGATGGTGGATGGG
>JAUTBQ010068986.1:0-16888 GCA_032361185.1 Lepetodrilus ovalis
CACTCACTCACTCACTCACTCACACATGCATAATCAGACATGCATACACACAATCACACACATTCACAGATATGCGCACTCACAAACACACACGCACGCACGCATCCACGCACGCACGCACACACACACAGACAGACAGACAGAGATAGATGTACAATTAAAAAAAAAATCAATAGTGCTTTGTTTTACATAGCAAGAATATATGAAAGGACTCCCAGAGAATATTGAGACCACAGAACTGTTGCCTTGAGACTAGTAAAGTCTTGTGTCCCCACTTCTCATCAAACCTTGAGACTAGTAAAGTCTTGTGTCCCCACTTCTCATCAAACATGGATATGCCAGTACCGGAAGACAGAGTTGGAGACGATCCTTAAATTGGTCATGTTGCCCCAACATGTATCTGCTCAAAAGAAATACACAAGTTTTAGTCCCGAGGTAGTCTTTGTCGCACATTATTTTCACCCAATATTCCAGCTCAACGTATCCACTGTGAAGACTTAAAGGCATACAATCACAGATTTTAATAAGAACATAGCACTATATTTGAGTAATGAATGCAGTCATTTGGAAAACCTATCAACAAGTTTATATCACCCTTTCGTCAATCCACATCGTGAGGGGTGAGATTCGATCAAGCACTTAGGGATAAAATCTAACTTTAAAACTTACTTGCCTGAATAGTGATAAATAACAAATGTTATGAATTTCTACTCACCCTTAGGATACCTTTAACATTGGGAGAAATGGTCTGGGCGAGCAGGCAAGTGTTAATTGTGAACCCTGTGTGCAAAGCAGTGGTTCCATTCATATGAATATTGTAGTAAATAATACTAATTATTATATATTAAATTTCTAGCATAATCTTTCCCAGAGTTTTTTTAGTATGATTTCAATCTCAACTGGGGATTTATCAACAGAACTACCGTAAGTTGAGCAGACAGTTCTACTTAAAAAAACTAAATCGTTTTTAATAATCAGTGAATTGCAATTGGAAGGTTTGTGAGTCAGTGTACATGTCATAGGCTGCCCATGATGTATCTGATTGTTAATGCTCCTGTCACTTATCCAGCCATAATGGTGCCTTTTTGCCCATTTCATTGTCTTGGCACAAATCTGCAGAGATAATAGCCTCAGTGTTCAAATTTTGATCTGATTATCTCGTAAAGTTTTTCTTTTTCAAGATAATTCCAACATTGTTTGGATGGGTTGAGTCCAGAATTGGATGCTCATTCTTTTCTTCTGGGTCACGAAAAAAAATATGAGTGCAGGAAAAATAACCCACGTTCAAAGAAGAATCCTTCTGCTGTGATCACGCAAGTGCGATCAAATTTACGTAAAGTTTTCTTTTCAAAGATTCAAATCACTTGACCTGTTTGCCGGCGAAGTGATTGCATGATTTGTTCCGAATCAATTCATTCACGTAGTCATCAGCGTTCGAATAAGTGACTCGGTTCCAAAGTGCAGTCATGCTCATTGTGCAGTGAAGTCGCCCCCAGATTTTCCAATTTCCTGCCCTCCCCACCTCAACCGAACTCTTGGATGCTAATCCAGACTTCCTTGGGAGAGCCCCTTATCAGCTCCTCCATACCACCCTGGTGGAGAAACCATCCACGGCTTTAATCAACAGGGCCATATCATTTATGGTGATTAATTTTCTTGGTGAATGCAGAAGATGCCTGGAACTGATAATAAGACTCTTCCTGTCCTCCAGGGAATCCATAGAAGTCAGCAGGCAAGGGAGGTCACTCACCTCCTCGTCCTGACTCTCCGCGATCCTACTAACTCGCACCATGTGTGCACTTGGATGCATCCTCTTTGCCAGTGTCTCCAGTCGAGGCAGTGCACTGTCAGGTTGTGTAACGTGGAAGGTTGTCGTTCTCGCCGGTTAACCGTATTAACGGAAAGAAGAGTCGATTAGTTTTCTCCCCCGGAACTCCCGCCTCCATTGGGCACGTGCAAAAAGGCGTATATTTTGCGACCTCGAACCTGCTTCCGTTTGGCACGTGCACTTGTCAGTGCTCGTGGCGATGACACACAAGAGTTTGATCGTCTTCCAGCGGCGCTAATCCTTCAGTTTGAGTTATTGTTACTGTTTTCTCTGCTTAGACTGGATGTCCCAAGTGTTTTGTCTCGAGAACAAAGGGTAAAAGTTGCGTGTACGTGATGAAAATTTCACCGACATATTCTTGTTGATGTTTATGTTATTATTTTGTTTACATTATTATCTGTGGATAATAATTTTTTATTTTTTTTAAAAATCAAGTTGCAATTTCAATATAATAAGGAAAAATAATGGGACTGTAAAAGATATGCCTGGTGGGGAGGGATGGGGTGAGGGTAGGGGGTGCGGAAAAGAAAAAGGTTGGCCTACGCATTAAATACATCAACAACCACCTGCCACCCACCTAACACACCTCACTTAGATGCATGTACGCACTACTGGAGTTGTATTGAATAAACCGTTGTTGCACTCCATGTCATTTCCTGAATCATCATGTATTGGTGAAAGATTCCTGCTGCGACGTAAAACAATAAAATTCACTCATATCCTGAAAAACATGATCAATTATTTATGTCCATTACTACACATCACTATCAAAGAATGATAAGAGAAAACGCTGAAAGAATGGAATGTCGCGTTGGGAGTCTTCAGAAGAAACCTGGTATAGAAGCATACCCTGTACAGCAATCAAAATACTATTGTCTTTAGGCCTCGCACAATACTTACACGTAAATTATTCATAAAATCAATACTTGGGCATCATAAGGGATTAAAGGAATGTTAATTGTTTGAGTTTATTTCGAATTGCTTTGTCAATATTGATGTATGTTTGTGTTCGTCATTAGGCCTGTGTAAACAACTAAATCGTTTTAGCTTGTTGTGGTTGGGGAGGTGGGGGGGTGGGGGTGGCAGGTTGAGGTGGATTCAAGAAGGTAAAGGGTAGTGGAGCCCCTTCGTCTACTAGACAAATGTTATAATTAATCGTATCATCGCGTTCTGCCACGACTCATGTTTACGTGCACGTCCACATTCTCTCGAAAGTTTATTGAAAAATCCATTAAATATTGAATTATTTTGTGAGAAGTACTAGCATCTCCCAAAAGATCGGTTTCGGCATTGGTACTGATTAACCTTCCACCTCCTACTGGAAGCTACTGGGAGCAATTAATCCATTATGGAGCCTGTTGTACTGTCACCTGATTCGCAAGGTCACGGCTGATCCTTGTCCTCAGTGTAGCTAGACGGTGTGTTATTGATTTTAATCAAGTTTGTTATAAAGTGGCCTGGTTGTAGGAATTGAATATCGGTTTCTTTCATTACAAAGGCCTTGACCTTCTTGCAGAGAATGGTGATCAAGAAACACAGCAATATGACAGCCCAGGAACCGGAATAATTATATTCTTCGTATTTTGTACATGGCTATTGATCTAAGGTTTGTCAACATTATTGTCAGCCTAAGAATGATTAGTTGATTTTTTTTCTTCTGTTCAGTTTGATATAACCAGGAACTGTAATAATAGACTTTATTTTATTATTATTTATGTTTTGTATTTTGTGCATGACCAATTTGTCCACATTGTAGTAGAAACTACATTCTAACTTCTTTTTTTTGTTCAAGTCAAACGTTCAATCACAGAATTGATAATCTCAAGATTTTGGATGTCATTTGGTGTTAACCTTGTACAACTCCTCTTGGTATTCCGTAATATTGTCAGGTTTATGGGTGCATGTGTCAGCTAGTGGAGGTCACTTCAGTGTACGACATATCGTTACAGCTGAGCTGCTTATGTGATTTCTTCCAGGTTTATTTTGATCACTATCTTTGACATTCGATTCAATTTTTTAGGTCGCCATTAAATGTTTTTATGTCTCCCTGCTGGATTAATCATAGCTTTTAAGGGCATCTGTCATTGCTTCCAGTGAAAAGGAGGTTAAATAATGTCTCAGTACTTTTTACAAAGGTGTGTATGTTAGAGGGGTAGAGGAATGTTAAATAAAATCCTCTACAATTTACAAAGCTGTAGTATAGGTGTGGGTATTAAAGTATATAATATAGTGTCCCCTCGATATACCGCTGAAGTTGGGGTCCATGGCATACCCCCTCCCCCGCGTTATAGTACCCACCTTAGACGATATTGCAGGGAAATAACGAAAATGAAAATGGGATCCACGTCTGACCCCCACCTTATATCCAAATCAGATGTGTATCGAACCGTGTTATATCGATGGGGCACTGTATTAATTTGAATTTGATTGATTTTGTTGCTGAATATTCAAGCCAAATTGCGCTGAATTTTTCTAAACATTGTTGACTGCGTCCTATATTTTGCCAGATCCATTGCTCCGATAGGATGGATAATTAATAGCGATGTCGTGCATTGTTGATGTCGTGCATTGTTTTTATTGAATCCTGGAATGATGGTGGTGCGGTCTAATTGTAGATAGCCTGCAGTCTAATGGTTCCTGCCCTAGCGTTCCGCTATTAAACGAACCTGGTGTTTATGATATGTGAAATGTATATCTGGACATTGGTAATTTGGTATTGATAGCTTCTGCGATATTGATCTCTCTCTTGCCATTAGTTACTTTATTACCATCAACAATGTTGTCAGTTGATACTTCGAGTGATATTTGAATGTTTAGGTCATCATAGTCACCCTTAAAATGTTGAGATATTTCAGTATGGCAATATTGTAACGTGACTAATTGCTCTAAAAAGATGGAACATTTTAACAGTTTTAATCGAGAATTGTTTTTCAGTTCTCATTCCAAGGATTGGTTTTTATCAGTTTGTTGTTGTCTTTAAATTTTAATGGCATGATTTCTTATTTTGATTGTAATAGGGTGAACATTTCTGAATTCTTTTGGGAGCATTTTCCAGTGGCTTCTCATCCAGATGACTTCATTTGTGTTCAGAATCTGTCTGTCGAGAAGTGTTGATCTTTATCGGAAGCCGAGGCCTTAATTTGCCTCACATGATTACACAGATGACTCAGAATAAAAAAATAGACTATTGAGTGCACAATTATTTTTTTCAGCTGCGCGATTTTCACGAATTATGGCCTAATTGTGCCCAAAATAATACACAAATCCGGTTTACTCAGTCGATTTACAGTAGCTTTTCCTGAGGTGAATTACGAAGCGACAGACTTGTATTGTTCTGATAAAATCCACTTACGACTCGTGTGTAGTAGATGTATATCACTGTAGAATTTCAGCGCAAATGTAGGTGTGTCCATTTACGAGAGTATTGTACATCACTGTTAGAAATGGCTACCTGCTTGCTTTATTCATATTTTTGATGGCTTCTAATCCCGCCATGTCAAAAGGCAAATGTTTCATGCTTAGCTGCTCAGTGGCGGTGATGGACATTCCTGGTAGCAAGTCATCATATCTCGCTGTATCCATCCCAATATCAACCCATTGTGCCCAGTCTCAATCTCTCTTCACCAGCTAATCTCCATAGATATTTCCCAAACTGACAGGGACCATCTCAAACATTTTTCTTCCTTTTTTTTCCCCCCTAAATTTTCTTCGGGGTTGAAATACAGATAGATTTCTGGTTTTGATGACAAGTAGAATGCTGAGCAATGCACAAGTATGGAATAGGTATGGTATGTGAAGTGGAAGGTGGAGAGGGTTGGTCTGGGGGAATGATTGATTGAGTCTTGAGATGACCACTTCTTAGTTCAGCCCTCACCTGTGGTACCTCATTGAAGTTGGCAGGGATGGGGGGCCGGGGCGGAGAGGGGGGTGGGATCCTGACAGTGACAAGAAAGTGTGACAGGCAAATCGTTTCTCATGGGCTTTGATGTTTGCACCACTCATGACACCAAGAGTGGCTCTTTTTCTCCATAATCTCGCAGTCTCTCCATCATTGGTCTGTCTGCGGATTTCTTTTGTTTCACTGTATGATAAGATGTATGTGATGTAAGGGGAGATTATTCTTGAAATTATTTGTTTCCTTGTAGGTATATTATCCTCTTAACCTTTGATCTACCATCTCTTGTGTTCAAGACCTACAGGGTGGACATTGAACTCACTCACTGTGATATCCTCATGATTTCTGGTCTTGGATATTCCCATGACATCCTTTGTTCCTCCAGTGCAATAACTTCTCAACATTTTGAAGTACATTAGATTCCATTAAGAAATCTATTTGCTTGGAAGAATTTGCTTGAAATTTAATTATTTGCCCTCATAAATTCTGCGAAAAATGACAAATTGTCTCCGATAGCAGCTGACATTACTTATCAAGTTATTATCTTGGATCTCTGATTGCTGTGTACAAGATTATCTCAACAAATTTGCCTACTTCTTGTCTGTCATTATATCGGAGGCCCCTATGGGGACTTATCATATCAATTTAGGTTTCTAGGTCATATGCTTCTTCAAAATATGGAACATTTTTAGAGTGCAAATTGTTTATTGTGAACAATTCATATGGATTAAACAATGGTGACTCATTTAAATTAGTTGATTACATTTTTGAATTAGTTTGACAGGGGCCAACAATGATAGAGTTGTCTGAGTGGGGCCAAATTTAGATGATAATAAAAGTCGAAGGTAATTTGCATGTCTGAAATATTCATGCTATGCACCCCTATTAAGCCACATGAAAAGACTGACGTTGTGTTTAGGTCAAAGAAATTCCGTATTTAAGTGTCTTATTATCATGACTATGATCTTATTCAATTGAAATACAATGCAGTGGCTAAGGTATGGGTGAGACATATTAACCTTCCCTTTGAGAAAATGGTTTGCCTTGATAAAAATTTAAGTGTGGTTTCATTTTCAACATTAAAGTGAATGGGTACTTCTCAAATTTCATATTTTTTTTGTTAAAAACTTGTTTTGTTCGGCGTCTAGCCATATTCTATTTCGTTTTGTTCACATTTGTAGTGTCAAGTACTTCACAGTTGTTGTTTTTTATTAGACAACTTTTAGTTCAATATGGATCCTGAGCAATTCAAGAATCAGGTCTTAAACATTTTGTAAAAGTATATTATTACTCGGCGTTTTTCAGAAAGGAATTTCCCTTTTAATCTTTCACATTTACATGATACATTGTACATATTAAAGCTCACTTGACTCGGAGCTGGGTCAGTTGAACAAGAAATCATGTTTATAGGATTCATCTTCTTTACTAGAATAATGGTATAGTTGAGCTGAATCATGGTCTATGTATTATATAATATATTGTATGTATGGCTATGTTTGTTCATTCTGCATCCAATGGGAGACAAACATACAGCATGTTTAGCAAGCTTAACAATTTTGCAAGTAAATGTAAGTACCAGCAGAGCTACAGCACCCTGTTTTCAATGCTTGATGCATCTATTTCAATTAGGAAGGATTTTTTTTCAGCGCATAGCTCGATAACCAAACTACGATGTTGAAAGTATTAGAAATGTCTTTGATGTATTTGTGTTACTTGTCGATTGCTACTCATCTCGGTGAATGCTTTTGAAGGCTTTGGGCTTAGCCTGGCACAATTTATTTCACTTGCTTTCGCTAGTGTTCACATTAGCATCTAATATAATAGAAGACGGTATTGATTGTGTCACAATTTGTCTCATTCCTATCTCCAAAAGATTACAACAAGACAGATTTTTCTTTCGTTCAGGTGGTTTATTGTGGATCAAATACAAATATTTGCCGTACGTACAATCTTTGTGTGCATTATCTTGTAACAATTGGGATATATATTGGTGCAATGTTCTATTTATTATTTAAATACATTTTGAATTTTGGTCACTTCTTTATTAAATACAGAAAGTGTATGTGGTGTGCGATATTCCAGGAAATGGTTGCCCGTATGTTGCCAAATATAATTTCACAATCAGATCCATCTTGAGTAATCTGATCGCCTGTTGATCGATATCATTTTGTCAAAGGTCAAGGTTATCTTCATCAAATTCTAGATACAATTTGAGATATTATTCAAGAAAATTGCATCTATAATTATCCATGTTATCTGTCCTTCATTTACATGTATTATACTTGAAACAAGTGATGGGAAAATAATTCTTGACTATAACATGAAGAGTTGAAGACGTATATTAATTGTATACTGCACCATATTCTTGCAGACATTTACCGTAACTCACGTGCTGAATGTTTAACTATATTAAATTTTATGGTATTTCATGTGGAAACAATTATATAAGTCAAGTTTGTGAATTTGATCACTCTGTGTTGCCAGAGAGAGTAAAAGTTGCAGAGTGAAGTTTAGCCGTGTTGATTCTGTAGTCTACTTGTAACTGATCGTGTTCACTACCATGAATGAAATTAGCCTGGTAGCCCATGGTAACTGGCCAGATACAAGGCCGACTTACGTAAAACACTGACACAACACCAAGATACAATGTAACACACCGACCCAACACCAAGATACAACGTAACACACCGACACAGCATCCACTGGGAGTTCTCTATGTCGTAATGCCTTATCTAGGGTATAATTTGAATAAGCACAGTTGCATTTACAAAGAAGAGATACTGTTAATCTAGAGTATATTTTGAATAAACGCAGTTGCATTTTCAACGATGAGATACCGTTAATCTAGGGTATAATTTGAATAACCGCAGTTGCATTTTCAACGATGAGATAGCGTTATCGTGTGAAGTGATATGAGCACTTTCGGTGTCCAATATGATATAATAACATTCCTCTGCAACTGAGATCTCCATGCATTTTATCACTGAGAGCTCCGTACGTTTTGTCACGTAAATACATCACGGCACACGTGCTCGTTTGTTGCTGTCGATCGATAACAGTAATCAATATCCCACTAGGAGAACATCGGCAGTAAAAATACTGTTATGATGTACGATTGACCATGCCTCCTTGTCGCAATTAATTAAACTGGGCTGTCATAAAGGACAGCTGCAGATGTGCCGCGCAGTGCGTATGTTAGTAATAGGTGCTGGGTGCAAACGCATGGTGTACAGTGTAGCTGATAACGCTTGTAGGTTTGGTACGGACTCCAGCACGGAACATTGGCACGTATGGTGTGTGTGGCATCCAGTACATTGGTGTAGATCACGGCTTGCATTTGTAAGAGTACATGTTGTATATCGTGAATATTTCTTGTTTTACCATCGATATATGTGATACAGGTTTCTTTAGAACAGAAATATATATTAGTAGGACTTTATTAATATTTCTGTAAAGCCTTCCAGTATAGAAATTGTTGTCAAATGACATTTATTTTATTTTTACATGTTATTAATATTGTATTTTATTGTTGAATTTATTGTTGAATAATTTCAATGTGTTTAGCTGTATATAATACCATTACAATAATATTAGCTTTAAAGTATACTATCACAGGTGGTTGACCTATATAGTGGACAAACACATTTTTATTTGCGACTACTTACATTTTAATTTGTTAATCCCAAAGTTGTTATTTACTGGCATACTTATTCCTCAACACTCAATATTTATTAAAAGAAAATTAAACATATTGTATTTGAATAAAAGGAATGTAGCTCTCATTAGCTTCCCTTTGGATCATTTAACTGCTAAATCAAATTCTCTTAAATGTGGATAAGTATCACAAATGAATGTACATGGTTAGTTTGCATCTATTACTCAAATATTGTGCTACATGCTCATTGAATTCTCTGAACTTGTTTAACAGAACTTGTTTAATATTTCTGTAAAATATTCCAGTATGGAAATTGCTGTCAAATCGCATTATTTAATTTTTACTTAGTACAAATTACAATATTAATATTGTATTGTAAATTGTATTGTTGAATTTATTGTTGAATAATTTCAATGAGTACGGCTTCATATTATACGGATTCATTAAAGCTTGAAAATCGATGAATGAATTAATAAATGGATGTTGGCATGAATGGATATTAATAAACAATTACGGGCTCCAAATTCCAGATATTTGAATAAATAATGCAGGCAAGATAGGCTTAATGAGCTGTTCACATTCATGATCTAGCCATGTGCATGTCATTTCCCCATGAACATGATGGATGTAATTA
Organism: Lepetodrilus ovalis; assembly: GCA_032361185.1. NCBI lineage: Eukaryota > Metazoa > Mollusca > Gastropoda > Lepetellida > Lepetodrilidae > Lepetodrilus > Lepetodrilus ovalis. The sequence goes on from JAUTBQ010068986.1 coordinate 10,013, forward strand.
AAACAAGACCCGTAGGTGTAACACAATACCCTGGATGTCTGCAATGAGGTGGGGGGCGAAAAAAACATAGGAAATCAATGCTCTCAGGTATGTGGGTTATGTCGACCTACTAGAACACAGGTGTCCAAGTCACTGTGTGGGTCACCGCTGATAATATAGCAAACAGAAACGTAGCTTATAACCGCCCAGACCCGTTTTCCTGTTCGTTTTCTATTGTACCTGAGGGACTGTCATCAAACCAATGGGTTTACCCCCAGAAACCCGACCTCCCTTGCCCCCTCTACCCCGATACCACCCCCCCCCCAAAATGCCAGGAAGACAGATCAATTTGCTGAGATGTGTGTGTCTGAATCATGTGAGATTTTTTGACCCAATGTATTAATGCACACCGTGTTTGTCTGGTTATTCATTAGAGGATCAAATATTGTGACATCTCAATCATGATTAATGATTAACATTTGTTTCTCTACTTAACTCGACTAAGAAGATTATCATCAGATGGATGAAAGATCCCTGCAGTGAAGTGAAATCATGTAAAAGTTCACATTCCGTACAAATTAATACGTCAAAAGAAAATAACACATATTTGTGGCGAACTTGTTTATGTTTATATGCTCAAACAGAAGTTTAAGTCGGCAATGAAAAAGATGATGAATATATGATACTGCTTGACTATATTATGTCAATGCGATACTGACGTTTCTATAAAGTGTTAATGGTATGTATATGCCACGGCCTCCTGGCCATTGGAGTTGACGTACCTGTGTGCAATTGTCACTCGGCAAACAATAGACAAAGTATACGCGCTGGCACGGAGCCAACATTCTGACCTACTTCCAAGTCATTTGGAGTAAGCTGCATGTTAAGTTGACCAATTTAGCCTTGTTTACACTCCTTTAATCATAACTGGCGGACATGTGTGATTGATTGAAATGGACACAAGCCCATGAAGTCAATGTCAGTTTGGGGGTTCGTCTCTTTTTCGAGTGTCATTGGTCATGCTTGTATACTCACGACTGTCGTCAACTGTTTGCTGTAAGCCAGATTGGTGATGTTTATTGGACAGTTATGAAAGGTGTCACGGAAAGTGATTCTTCATTAATTCGTGTATTCTCTGATGCGTATTGACAGTATTGTATATAAAGTGTACATAGTGTCTGTTGCCAGTCTTGTGACAAGCATATTGATCATGTGTTATTGCCAGTCTTTGCTGGTATAGTTGTAAGTATGTAGTAAAACATAAAAAAAATATATTTTTCGTCCAACTATTCAACATACATTATTTTCATCAATCTTATGAATGTTTATGTGTATGGAAAATAAATATGCCCATTAAAGAATAAAAAAAAAAATTGAATTGTGTATTAAATTGCAGTATACATAGAGAATACTAACGTGCGATACCATTTTTATGAAACGAGTGAATGTTTTGCTATCTGACAAACGAAAGAAGGACAAATAAAGATTAACCTCATTAATATATATTGTATTATTTCTGATAGCCTTATTGGTAGTTGGCAGCAGTGGTAGAATTACAGCTGAATTGTACTATGGTAATCTGATGTGTTATTAGAAGGCCCGAGATATTAGGGTAATGCTGTCAGGCTCAAATGGCTTGCCGTACAAATGGTATTGGTTTAGTATGTAGGAATACGGTTGATTATTGATAATCTGGTCTCAGCATTCGACACTGTTTGTTTACTGTCCTATAATGCTGCTGCTAGCACCAGCTGTATATGTGTGGATATGTATTTCTGGGATATTTCCTCAGATGTTTTGTATTTTTTGATCACGTGGTAAAATATTCTGGCTGCGATGCGTGAGACTAATTCATTCATTGACATTATTAACAGTAATTATTTTTTGTGTGTATTACAACACATCATATTTTGCTTCATGATGCTCAATAGTTAAATTTGTATTCGATTTTCCCTTTGGGCGAGTTATATTATATGAAAATGGCAATCTACGAACATGCTGCCAAAAGAATAGAATAAATACAAAATCTTTAATGGACTGAATATTTCCGTGAAATATGATATCGTGAAATTTGAATGATAGTGACTCAGCATATTTCACATTGTCACTTGACAACCAGACACTATTACTGGTTTTGTTATGGTTTTATTATGGTTTTATGATCTTTTGGCTACTGATGATGCAGGCTAATTGCTTCCAACCTTGACCTCACAACATCTTGTTCTCGGTGGCTCGTAATGGCAGCAAAGGGAAACCAGGTCTTTTGCAATAAAAATCAAAATAGAAAGAAAAATAAGGATTAAAAAAAAAGAACAGAAGCAAGTGATATTTTCTCTCATCAAAGGAACCAAGTTAGCATGTGCTAAAGCACATTTGCAATAAAACTCAGAGTTGCGAAGATTAAGCTGAGAAAGGAACAATGGCTATATTGGTTTGAGTCCTATAGAGATTTTTTATTAGTCAGAAATTGCACACGAATGGTTGTAAAAGAGATATAAGGTGTACAGACAAGCATTGCTATTTCAATGACATAGTTTTATTCATGTCTTTGGCGATATAAACCGCTAATGGAATTCAGTGTCTTCCATCAAGAATACTGTTGTATTAATTTAACATCCAGATGATCCATTGTCAACTTTATTGGTTGGTTTGGTTAATATAAATTGATCACTGTTTGCATTCTGCAAAGAAATTGCTAGTTTGAATTTTACAAGAAGGGTGGTGATGACATACTTTCTCAGTATAATCCTCGTTTTTATCACTGTAGGGTTCTAGTTGGGAAAGTGCTACACATTGCTTTCTAAATTCTAGTTTCATCCTACAATACGCGTACAGTTGTGGTATCGCTGACTTCCCCAACACCTTCAATTTCTCCATTGGGAACTTGTCCACAATAATGGTATTCATGTCAAACAGAAAGACATGTGGATTACGATTGATGCACTTCCAAATTTCTGTGTCCGGCTGTGTCATGTGGGGTAATAATTAGTGGTCTACTCTAGAAATGAATGCTTAAAAAACAAATGAATTACAAGATTGCTTATTTTCTTATTTACCAAGGATCTTCTTCTCGAAATGTTATTACGATTGTAGGACAATATTAAATGTTCATATAGTAGGGCTACGAATATTCTTCGGCTGAGATCGTAATAGCATTTCGAGAATAGGCCCCCCAACCCCCAGTTCACTATTCCACAGTGATCGTAGCGCTACAAGAGTCATATCACGGTTATAACTATTTTGTCATATAGGTGTTGCGACTCGCATAGTGCTACGAATCGTTCTATGGAACTGGAATTTCACCTCGTCATTCTACTACATGTTTGTCATCCTTGCATCCTTTGATTTAGGAAAACTAGCATCTTGGTCTGTGCCATCTATTACCTAATAATACTGATGGAAATCAAGTTACCCACTGCCTACTAATATGCATGTCAGCGTAGTGGATCTGAAGAATTTCAGTGGGTGATGTTTTAGGAAATGAAACAGGTAGTGTGAGCCTTTCTAGTTGTTGCTAGAACAGGAAATTTATGTAACAAATCAGTGGCAATCAATCTTGCACCTAAATAATGTTCACATTTCTTGTCTTTCCAGGTCAAATGGATGATGTATTGGATAGTGTTTGCCCTCTTCCTGTGTGTAGAGACCTTCTCCGATGTACTGCTATCATGGTAAGTGTACACTTCCACAGTTGCTTATCAAGGTGGTATCTTAGATTGTTCTACCACCAGTCTCCGGAAAGAAGTCAATGAAACATGCGAGCACAAAGCTCATCGGAGAGTCGCACTCGCACAGTCATAATATTATGTCTTATCTAGGTTGTGATCTGAATACAACTGAAGTACTAATCGTTACCATGATATAAATAGTATATAAAATGTATAGACTTTTGAAGCATGAAAAATTAGGTTGATGTTTTTTGCAGCCATGTTTCCGTCGAAAGTTTGATTTCCCCCCAACCTCCCCACCCCGCCGACATGCGAAATATTACCAACATCAAATTGTATTGTTGCCAACTTGACACCAATTTGATTAATAGATTTTTGTACACTCTTATCCACACATTCTTATCCAAACATTCTCAGTGTTATAAATGAAGAAAATAATAAGTGGGGTCATTCCCCATTGGCCCAATGGTAATTGTGGTCAAATCTGTAATTTGCAAGGCATCCCAAAGATAACTTACTATGTTACAGATTTACAAATGACCCCCAGGACTGCCATTAATTCTATCACTGCATTCTTATACATACATTTTTTATGCATTCTTACCTACGGGATGTATGTTCCTTGGGAGGGATGTATGTTCCTTGGGAAGAACAAATCATCAAAACGTTCACGTGGGTTCTGAAGAGATGGGCAAATCTTTTGTCAAGTGGATGGCCATTGCTTTTAGCCACCATAAGTCTGACCTATTTCAAACAATAAGTTACCTGCCGTGTATAGTTTAATTGCACTATGTGTCTTTCAGTATGTCTACGCTATTATTTAGTTGGACTATAAGTCTTTCAGTATGTTTACACTATTCTTATCAAGTAGGTCATGTATTCATCGAAACACCCCAGAACATGAATATATCATGGATTATTGACGCTGGGATGTATACAACATTGTGTGCAACTGTTCTAATATGTATATGATGTGATCAGTGAAGGGGAATGAGCATTTCTATTGCTTTCACATTTCTTTTCCGTCATGTTATAATGAACCAAGCTATGCATCCATGGAAATATATTCGTAAACATGCTTCATCTTATTGTGGAGAAAATACACTGGTGTATTCAGTGTTAACATGGATTAAGGTATTTATGCATACGCCTAAGTCAAAAGATAGTCGCACCTTTGTATTGAGATTTCTATAGTCCCAGTCGGAGTTCGAGAAGATATGGGTATTTTTTTTCGGTTATTATAGATCAGAGAAAATTTGTTTGGGGCGGTAGTTGCAAGGTGTCTTAGGGGTTGGGGATTGTTGGGTGATGGAAGGGCAAGCGACCTTCACCTTGCTTCCAAAGAGCTGGTGGGGGAGAGATGGAAGGTTGGGGTGGGGAGGGAGAGAGAGACAATCCTCCAGGGACACAAGGAAGTTTTGTTTCTGGGGAACAAAGAACACCTGAAGCCGAGACGTCCAAGGCACTTATTGCTCATGATCACAGATAATGCCAGCAAAGTTCTTATCTAGATTGGGTTTTCTAAAATTACTAAAGTAGCGGCACAAAGGTATAGCGTTACGTGTAATTATAGCTGATGAGATCGTGGCAGGTAGTCGATAGACATGAATGGGCATTGAGGTTGCCGTTTCTCCACTACTCTACCATCGGTATATTGTGTCCGAAGAAGCATTGTGGAATTTCCGAACACATCTAACGGCCGTTTTCCACGTGCTTGGCAGGATTAGCAAAACCGATGATCAACCACGGAAAGAGTTCATGAATGGTTATCGTGGCATTAGTGGGCATTAACACGTTTTACTGTAAGCTGTATTTGCAGCTTTTACTACCGAATCTGTTTTTGGATATCTATTATATATTTACATTTATTTTTATGATTTAATTACCTTGTAAATGCCAATTTGATAAGCCGACTTTCTGGAAATAATCCCAATTAATAGTCAAAAGTCGTAATTATATATACCGTATATCAAACTGAGGCTGTTCGTATGGTTTCCTTGGCTACCTTTTCACGTTCTCCGAAGTCTCGTGGAACTCGGTTATCGATGGATTTATGGATTGTGTCGTGAGAATGCGGAAAGTTGTATTACACGTAGTATTAATAAATTACGTAGGACGGAGACCTGTTGCATGCTGGTAACAGTTGTGTACAACCTATTGTCATGCACCAAGTGTTATAGACTCTCAGCAACAGGCATTATACAATATACCCTCGGGGTGATGACTAGGCATACACACATCACTATTTTCATTTCAAGTATGGCGATACAAAACTGATCAAAAAGCATCCCATTTGGGATGTGTTCGGCTTGTGATTAAAGTAGTGTATGGATATAAATTATTATAGTTTTATAAAAAAATAAAAAATAAATTGGTGCTTTATACAATTTGTTGAAGGTTGTCATAGAATAGTTGACATTTTTGTGGAGGTTTTGATTTGGTGATAACACTTGACAGTTTGTATAGGAGACATCCCTACGATTAAATACTTGAAGGGCCATGGTGTTGGGTAACCCTGACTTAGACAATGCCAGTAGCATGCGATGGGTCACGTAAATCTAGATCTTCTTGTGTTACACAAAAGAGGAACTAGATACTCTGCTTCTTATTTTTATTAAAATATCTTATCTACACTGTTCCTTAGAAAGCTGATTTTTAACTCTATTTTCCCAGCCTTACATTATTTTTTTTTCAAGGGTTTTATGTACATATTTGTATGGGTATCCATTATATGTGCCTGGTCATGTGGGAAAACTACATGTATATAAAAAAAAAATAATAATTCACCCACTCAATCATTACGTCCTAGGTTTAAAATTACATCCACTATGTTGATATGTCTTTTAGATGTCATATGTACACTATTTGTCCATAGCCCTATTTTATATCATCAGCCATGTCCATAAGCCTTGTAGAAGCTTACTATGACAGATGTTTGACCTGTATAGTGGACAAGTAAGTTTCTATCTGAGACTACTTACAGTTGTTATTTACTTACTCCCCAATACTCGATAGTTATCAACAATTTCCTATTTTATATGAATAAAAGGAACATAGGTCTAATTATCTTGTCTTTGGAACATATACCTGTTAGATAGAATTCCCTCCAATGTGGATCGACGAAAGGGATTTTGGTGATATCAAATTGATGATAAGTACAGTGCCCCCTCGATATAAGGCTGTTCGATACAGAGCGGATTCGGATATAAGGCTGGGTCAGATGTGGACC
>JAUTBQ010069097.1:0-16887 GCA_032361185.1 Lepetodrilus ovalis
CATACATACATATTATTATTATTATTATTATTATTATTACTGATTATTGCTAAATTTCACTACATAACTAACTATTTCTTCACAAGTCTTTTTTTTTACATATTGATTTAGTTTGTGTCTGGTCTGACTCCATTAAGTGTTGCAAGGTCCACTGAACGTGCAGTACTGGGACACGTGTGTTTGTCGATAAAGCCAGCGAGTCTCTCTGTGTTCAGATGATCATGCAGGTGTATCTCGGGGATGCATCTTCAGTGTCAGGTGTGCCTGTAGAACCTTTCTACGTGGGCAGCCGGGCATGAGGCTAGAATAATATACAGTAGGTCACGTGCATGATACCTATTGGGTTTACCCAAACAATAGTCACGTGGTGCGCACATTTAAACCAAAAGCTTATTGCGCAATATGTAGGCCTATAGGGGCCTACTAGTATGCCAGCCAGAACAATGATGTTTACTATACAGCTGGTAGTCATGGTACTCACGTCTCAGCTTCACCTGGGACATGGTCATGAGTTCCCAGTGTTGTATAACCTCTAAATGAGCCAAACTTCAAGTATCAAATAATTCTAGACTCCATGACCTGCAAACTATAGAAGTTGTTTAAAGTGCTATGTTTTCAAATATTTCACAGACGCCAAGTCTGACCTACAACCATATACGCTCATATATATGTTTATAATCACGCCATGTTACCCCGTGGAGTTAGGGGAATCTGATTATAATCTACACAAGTATCCATCTTCTATCATACCCCGTGACATAAGTCGTCGCAAATGGGTGAAAGATTCCCGCAACGATGTAAATATGTTATACTTTCTATATTTTTAACAATATCCCACCATGTACAATGTATTTGAGCATACATTCCTAGACCATAAACCGGAGTCCGGCTAACAACTGGCAACACGTGTCCCTAATCATGCTGTGTTTTATATTATATAGGGTTGTGAAACGCCCTGCCATAAATATTGACTCCGCTTTCCCACCCTTGTACCAGGCAGAGTTGTTACTTTACCAGACCTCATTGCATAGCTTATATTATACCATCATTGAAACACCAGCCATTATGTCTGCATTTCATCCGTCATGCGGGGATGAGCTTTACCATATACTACTAATAATAATAATAATAATTATTATTATAATATAATAATAAATGCATTTATATAACGGTGTAATAAGTTTTAATAGAAAAGGAAAATTCATTTAAATAGTATGTCTTTGAGTCTTGTAGGCATGGTATTGCTAGTAATGGTGCACTGACCATGTTGACTGTCCTGTGTACTAGTATGTACAGTGCGCGTACACATGTACATATACGTGTATACTTCAAAATCAGCGTCGGTTATGTTCTACTAACATCTGAGCAACCATTCACCCTGATCCATTTGCTGATTGTGATGACTACGAGCAATAAAACTAAACAAACGAATATAATTATTTGAGAATATGTTTCGACATTTTACATGGCAGTTTTACACACTTGTATTGGCATGGTGTTGACGGCGACTGTGTTCCTTCACTTTAACGTTCTGTAATGTGTTAAATATACCACCATGTCGCTCAACTGCCTGATAGCATTGTCTGCTGGATCTGTTCATGTTTGTCTGATCGTTCCATTAACTTACATAATGTCACACTTCCTGTACGTTATGTCACACTTCCTGTACGTTATGTCACACTTCCTGTACGTTATGTCACACTTCGTGTAACTGGTATTAACATGATTGATGACATAATACATATTTACTCATAAAATTGCAGCAAAGTTTATGAAATATGTATTATTACTATTTGAATAGGTCCTTAAACTATTATCCAGTACATGCATATATAAATACAAAATAATGATTGTATATACAAAGATATATTGTAAATAATATTGTATGTTTCTCTATGTCACCATATATCTGTACATAGTGTACAACCCAGATAGAAAGACAACGATATAGCTCAACTATTGTAACAACGCGAATATGCGTACATTTGTGTCACGGAACGCAACTGTTGCACACTGGATCAATTACGATTATGCGAAGCAGGATTGTGATAATATTCTATGATATACATAGCATTAGCTATACATATACGCGCAGCTGCTGTAAGCCCACTATCGCTTCCTGCATCATGGTGCACGTCTTATATTCAGAACAATACCACCAGGACTGGCAGTAATTAGAATTAACATGATTAAAGCTAACAGGCCGTGCATTCAATTCTCATTGACTCGTTCGGTTCCTTATAAATTATTTGCCTGCCGACTGTTCTTCTTTTATATGCGCTGATCATGTTGATTGTTGAAATTGATTTAATGAATTTTGGCGGAAATCAGCGTACTTTGGAAACATGTTGTGTGTATCACTTTCTGCCATCTCATTCACAATGTATTCCAATCAATACTCTGGTATCTAAATGTCCTACTTAAAGTAATAGCTGTTAATGACTGGGAAGAATGTACAACTGTACAGACTCGGGCAGGCGGGTGGGCACCGTAACCATGGTAACGACTCCGGGTACCGGGTAGTACTGTAAATATGACACGGGCTCAGCTATTAAGAGAACGAACGTTTCATAATTATTACTGCGCTGTTAATGTTGTCATGTGGAGTTTAAATTGAACTGGAGGTAAAATAATACTGAGTATTCAATCCATGATTCTTATTTTGAACTTACAAAGCGTTAAATATCCCGACAAGAGGAATCAATTTGATATTTGCTGAGTACTAGCATTTCACTCGCGTTACTGGGGTGAACTTTTCGCCCTACCTGAAACGGCGGACCCAAGTGGGAACACGTTTTGTGTCACGTGACATCTTGACCTGAATTTGTATATATGACTCTGCAATAAGATTCTACCTCGTACATATTGTACATAAATATTTATAATCCGTACCATTGAAACGTTGTCAATGATCAGCCTACAGTGGCCTGACAAAATAGGTTTCGAACTGACTTCAATATGACAAACTGAGAAAGCTTTGTAGGTATAGAACCCGCCTGGTATGAAGAAATCTTGCTGTATAAGTATTTAACTAATGGTAGTTCTACAGATAGTAAAGATAGTAAAGAGTCTCGAGGTGACTAAAGTATTTATATAGCAGCACGCAGAGTCGTTGTCCTGTTGCGTGATATTGTTCTAGCATTACGCAGGCGAGTGAACATCCAACATGTCCAACAGCAAACAATCAGTGTAGAATGTCGGTTGAGAAAACATTGGAAGATAAATTCTTCCAGTTCAATACGAAGTTGGGTCTTCTTCCTATCCTCCTGGGTTGAATTTATCGAAGACTTTGACAAGTAACGTTGATAAATGAATCGTCTGTTTGATAAGGTTAGCCCCTGAGGTGGCAAGGGTATTCGCCCAAGTCTATAGTAGTCAGATAGTAAGCCGATTAAACATAGTCTGAGATTGGATCATCTGGTAGAAACATGGTTATGAAGTCCCTTTGACTTCCCACGGGAGCTGCTGTTCTCGCAGAGGCGCCATTTAGGGCCTAAAATCATGCCACTGTATTCCCTTACAGACTATTTCACCATTTTGGTCTACGGTTACGGATTTTGCAAATGGTAGTTTCACAATGATAGTTTCCGCAACAATTCTGGTACAGAAAAGACACCACGACATGCTTCTTCATCTTCATACTGCACCATGGCTAAGTGTTTTATTATTTCTTTTTAGTCTTTTTCTGCTTTACGTGCTGTATTACAGTCAGCTCAGTCTATAGAGCTTCCATGCCCAGTAGGCAACAGAATAAAGCTATTTTTGTACAGTAGAAAATGTAATGTATTGATCATGTCACGTTTCATTCCAGATATGTATGGTTTCACAGATTTAATATTTGTCTAGACTAATTAATATAAGTAATATATACAAAACAATACTAATATCGTGCACCTTCGCGAAGATATTGCATGCCCAAACTCGACCGTGACATTTCTACAAATTGAGACATGGAAAATATATTGGGCAATACTTCTATTAGCAATTCAAATAGCGTCTCCGCTGACAAATGGGTGATACATTTCTGTACAATCTACTCTGACGGAGTCGCTTTACAGTCGTTTAGTGATCGGGCCTGCCGAGTCATTAAAATCTTATACTGGACACGGCTAATCTCCTAGCCGCTGCAATTGTATGGCACTACGTCAAACAGCCGGACTGGACATCTGAAAGTCAAATCGCCTGTTCTGATTGCCTGCATTGTCAGAGTCTCAAATGATTGCATAAATAAGTCGAGACTATGCGCGGCCAGGGACATACTCCCCGCAGTGAGGTTCGGATTAATTCGCAGGTACAAATCTAAGCCCGTGTCTATATCAGCCGTGTGAGGACGTATGTGGTAGATTCAACTGCCGGAAGTGCTACCGCGGTGCATTGTCGGTCGTTCTCGAAACCTGCACGGAACAAGTGGCCTGGTTGCACACGAGGCGGCGATCTATCAGGATCCATGGCCTTGTCGTCATGCTCGTGCAGACTGCGCATCTTTTGTTGAGAATCATCTTTTAGGATTGCGCATCGATCTAGCCTCGTAATTAACGCTAGTATTCTGGTAACATGCAAATACTGGTAGCAGCAAATGCTCAGATTAATTGATTTGACATATGATCAGCCCCCAGTCTCAAGTCCGACTTAGTTTCAGACTTAGGACAGACTTTTCCGGATTCGGTACTGCTGATCCGCCACTCCGGCCGGTGTCGACCTATTCAGGAGTCATTATCTACAATTTCGCATCACCTCTCTTCGTTCCATATTCCACGTATTGGAGAGTAGTGTGGTGAAGACCCTAATCAGAAGACATTTCCACCATTCGCCCGAGGAACTCTGCCTTTATTATATCAAGTAGTAGTGTTCATGGTGTTCCCGGAGAACTAAGAGCACTGCTAATGTGATGCTTCTACTTCGCCACTGCACCACATTCTATTAGAAACAAAACCCCGCATTGCGTCATGACCAGCAACAACGTCCAACGCGACACCGCCGACACTGTAGAAATCCTTCAGCCCTGTTGTAGCGAATGATAAGATCAATTACCACGTATATTAATGCCATTTGATCAGTAGAACAGTCCAGGCTTATTAGACAACGATTGATCGCAGATTTGTTGTAGATATACCCGGCAAGGTTCGTCTTATGGAGGCGCACAGAAGCCATGTTGAGACTGTCGTGTTCGATGTCATTTGAGACGCTGATAATACTGTCGTCTTATACCGTCCTGACAGCCCCAATACTCATCCATCCCTCGCCTGGTGTTCATGTCCTTATTCAGGGCTCTATTTGGAGTCTTCTGAGGCCCATTTCAGGCATAATTGAATTCCGAGGATGATCTTAGAGCTCAAAGAACCCTTTTACTCTGTCCAATAACCGTGCTTAATGGTTGCAAATGGTTAATGGGGGCGTGTCACGTGCTTTTCTCGTTTAGGATATGGTTAGTGGCGTTCAGATGATTTTATTAAATACTGAAATAGATTTTCTATATTCATTGTTTTCTGGCGTGTTTCGCTTACTCGTGCTTTCATGGATATTCACTTTCAATATTCATTGTTTCCAAGACGATTCCACAAGCTTTCCAGTAACTGTGTATTACCAAAGTGTTCGTATATTGTAAGACCGTAAGGTTGGGGTAGTAATGATACTATATGTGAAATAGCCCATGTATTTCGTCCAGGAAATTGCGTATATTGGCCCAACTCCTTCTATATATTTCCCATAATCATTGCTTTAATTCGATCTAATGCCAATACTTTGACACTAAGCCTGACGATCATTATTAGCTTGGACAAGTCTAGACAATAAACGTTTGCAATGTTTACACAGAAGTAGGAAGTAATCTCGGAAATGACAGTTAAGTATTGATGATGAACATGGCTCCCTTGCCATTTCCTTTAGTAGTTTGGGTCACATTCAGATAACAGTACACGAAAACAATCCTGGTCGGCGATTACTATTGATCATTTGTCTTTAGAAACATTGTCGTATTCCATAATTAGTCTCGTTGGTGCACAACTTATCCAGAACATGTTGTCATCATTCCGATGCATATTGTCTAAAGGTCATAATTACATGGTTGGGGTGGGTGGGTGGGTAGGTGTGGGGTTCGGGTGGATTATATTGATCACTTGTTTTACGCATTCTCGTATTTCGTTTAGTTGGTGTACGTCTGAAGACTCGCCTACAGTTTTGTTTTTGCCGAAGTCGATAAATAAAATGTGCTAGTGTGAGTTATGTCGCCATTTGCCCACCCGCCACCCATGTATAATGGACTGACCTGACACAGGTAATATTCCTATGGGTGTGAACGTATCCGTATTGTATGTAACCTAGTCTACGTTATCAGTGAACCAGGTGAACAGGACTTCAACGTGCGGAAATAGCAGTAATTGTGCAATGTCACCTCGGCCTCAATCAACACATGGCCTGCGTTTCACGAAGGGGTCGTACCGTTGTCCTGGCGTAAATCTGGACGTATGCTATGCATAAACTATATCAGGGAAATACGTAGACATCGATTTACGCCCGGGCTACGGGTACGTCTCTTTCGTGTAACGCATACCTGTATTGTACAGTATAGATAACACACAGCTGGTGGGCGTAGTTTCTACAACTACCTTAACCATGTGGGCTGTCGCCGGGACGTTACAGCATAGGGAGGTCCAGATAACTTATCAATGTCCCTGCTGTCATTCTCACTCTCCTTGGTCAACTTTAGCAACATACGAAAAATAAACTACTTAACGTTCGCTGAAAAGTAGGTATAACCGATGGAATTTCATCCTCCATAGTCCTACAGCAATTCCGCTTTACATATTACATTGCTTATATAAAAATAAAATAATTAAATTTAAAATGTTTTTATTTTATTGTTTTTGCTAACTGGAGACATTTAGAAATGGTGGACGAACCATACTGGAGATGTTTTAATAGCCTCTGTACGTGTCGTATTACGCAATCCGGGTCAGAGTTACACGTATACAGAACGTGGTGCATGAGCGACGTCCTCTGTCAAACAGAACGAGTACCTGCCACATGCAATACACGACGCCGCTGTCTTACTTACAATCTTAGTATATAGTATGTATATGGTAGACTCTAGACTATAATCTAGATGTTCGATCTGCACGGGCGTATCGCGGACTATATAGCCTGAGCAATGCTGATTCAAGCATACGGGGGCGCACTGATAGATTGTGGTTATCAATCTAATGCTTGCATGACTGACGTTGCATGGCAATGGGCACTGTAGCCGCGACATAACGACTGTACAATGACTAGGAGTGTGTCGCACACGCTATATCAAGGTAGCCTATGTAGCCTGTATACCAAATATAAAGAAAAATTGCGATCTAGAGAAGTGGCATGATTAATATAAGAAAGGCATAATGAAGCCATTGTAATACCAATACTTCCATTATCTACCAGTGTTTCCATCGAGTACCTCCAGGATATTGTGACTTAGCTAGTGTATGGTGTAGGTTTGATTAGCACGTTCATGAATAGTTTCCCTCGGCTGTGGGGTTTGTGGAACACTTGAGGAGATTAAAAATAGACGTATGTATCATAAACCGGATAATCAAGATTATTGTTCGATCAGATTTTGTATGCATCGTTGAGAGTTGTTTTAAGAATAACATTTGGTTTTTACGTGTTGCTCAAATGTAAAGGTGGTATATTGTACACATGTGTAACTAAGGTGTTTGGGGTATATCGTGAGATCTAGCAAGTATGCAAATGTGTTTATCATTGGGCTAAATAGATATGCTCCATTGCAACACAAATATTGCCGTATTCGCCACTTGTGTAACAACCTGTCGGTTATGTACGCCGCTGCATATGTTTGTTCAGTGCGGGCATTTATAGTTTCATCAATAACTGTTGACGCTATAAATTATTCCATGCGATGATGACTATCCCTCACTGCTCACCTTAAGGGGCCTGTTCCGCATTAGGCTACCTGCTGGAGACCTTTTAGTCGATTGAATCCGAATGTGCTGGTCACGTGATACGGGTCGATAAAATGGATCAACTTTTGGCGTATAATATTTTATAGATTTCCCCACAAAGTAATGTTGTTGTATCGTGATACCTAGGCGGCGGTGTCGTGTAAACAGTAAACGTATCTGTCGTTGTTCATTATGTGACATTTACTTGTAGTTTGAAAAATAGAAACTTGGATATTACGTCGTTAGTAGAGTATAATTGAATGTACACTGTTTTTAGAAGAAGGAACTTCAGAGTTTTCTTCCTTTACCAAATTACTTTATAATGTTAATCCCAATATAGAAAAGAATTAATGTGTTGCAATTACAAACCTTTATTATATAAATTAGCTATCTCCGTAAAGCAAGAAAGTAAGGCCTTTGCCTAATCACATACTGGTATTATATGTACATATAAAGTTTATTTTTATACGATAAAATACATTTCCATTGTATTATTTGTAGGAATGTGTAGGTTTGTAAATGGTTATGCAAGTTTGTAAATGAACATATAGGTTTGTGTTGTAACATCATATTTGTGTAGGAATATATATATGTTTATGTAGGACGATGCAGTTTAATGTCGGATGGTGTGTGTAGGAATATGCACTTTAATTGAGAACTATGTAGGTTTGTGTGGGAATATGTAGGCGTACATGTAAGTAACTGGTATATGTCGGCATAGGTTTTTAGAATACCATAAGTTAATACGGTCTATTTGCTTGACACTATTTTGAATAGCATACCTACTTTGGGTTGAAGTCACCGTATGAAATGGCTATTGAAACCGATATAATGTTTGCTATCAATCACTCTGTCAGCTTAATCGCTTTTCTAGTCACAGATTCAAGGTCAACCTGCCTTATGTACATTTTAATAGCCTTGCTACTGTCAGCAGAACTCAAATAACCGAAACGCTAACACCATGAAAGTTTATACGAAATGCACCTTATGTATTTGCATTTGTTCGTAGTCGTGATTACCTCGATTACCCTTTAGCTAGATGTTCTATAAGTCCACCATGTAACCATCCTTTCACTGTGTGACAGTGCCATTTGCAGTGTAAAACAGGCCGAATATGAGATATATGAATACCATGGGAGGATTCATCCGAACAAGTATGATCTAAGAAATCAATGTTTCAGCGCGGTTGAAGACGTATGTCTCGTGGAATGAAAGACGGACATTTCTATAGCATATCAATTCGATAAAAGCGTAGAAATGGGGAGTTTTTATCTACAGTGACGTCCTCTACATTAGCTTAGCACACGACAGTGTTGAGTTTCAGAAAGCTGTTTATCAGCTGTTTCTGTAGAAGTCTTGAGAAGCAGAATGAGAGTGAAATGGCTTTACATCAAGTCGTACAGAAGTGTGAGGCACGCATTGATGGACTGTTGAGCTCTGTTGAGATAGTGGGTGTATGCCATATTGTGCTGACATGTATGCTAACTATATGCACTACGTGAGTACGTAGGTGCCCATAAGTGGAATTAATACCTCAGTCTATAAATCGTAAAGTATGTCCACGTATGGCTGGTCTCGTTGTCCATATACATCTGGAAATAATGGCTCTTTATACGACATCGTGGTCTGTGTAGAGGACATTCTGGTCCTTGCAGAGGACATCAAGGTCTACATGAAGGTCTATGTAGAGGGTGTCATGGTCTATGCATATACATTTGTGTCCATATATAGAGGACATGATTTCTGTCTGTGATATATATTGGACTTCTATACTAATATGTATGAACCCACCCACACAATGACATTTGCTTTTGATAACAGGGTAGTTAGTTAATAAATTGATGTGTTCATTTATTTGACATGCTTTTCAATTTGTCTTGATATTCGTTGCAGACGCGGTATATATTTTCAAGAGTAAATGTTGCGAGATATAGAGATAGGAGGGCATGTATGCTGTTTGATATATAAACTATTAAAATAATGTACATGCATGTAGTTATAAATTATATCGTTAAACTGGTATGGGAGAACAATACTGCATACGGTGATGGTATTCGCTGAAAGTATATGAGAGTATTTCGTCAGTCGTGGTAGTTTGTGTAATATACCTTACCTATGCTGACATGTGGCGCAATGATCTACATAGCGTCCTGTCCTACTTCTAGCCGGCGCTGTGTACCTCTATTGTACCTACAGGTATATTTACTTAGACCAAGGCTGGAGGATTGTGTCAAACCTACATACTCTCACCAGAAGGGCATGTGTGAGGTGTCTCGTGCTTGCTAATCAGTCTAGAAGTGTGTATGCATACCACTGGCTGGTCAACACTCAGTTATTGAGTCTCGCCTTGCTGTCATATATGTAATGCATTTCTAGAGGTGACTAATTGATCTGCATATCTACAGATGATGTTTTCCTCAATGCACAAACACATATACGTGTTGCACGCTGTATACTAGTAGTTAGGTTGCGATACGTGTGGGTACCCTGTAGAGACAGAGCTTGGCAGGCCACACCCGGTACACCCTGGTACCTACACCATGTCCCGTATACATGTGCTCCTACCTTCCTAGTAACGCTGTCGTTTAGATTTACATACAGACCTTTGCCCTACATACCTGGAAACTGATATAGAACACTTAGAAGTAGTATGTCGTCCTGACATTTACATGAAAAACATTAACAGTATAAGTAGTTAAGATATCAAAAACACTAATTGATATTTTTTGCAATTTTAAATAAATACAATAGTTCAGAATTTTAAATATTTAGATGAATTATTAATATTATAAATATATATAACATAACATAACGAATTAATTTTACAGTGGTTTTATTATGTAATGCAAATTTATGTTTATAAATTGTTAATGTCAATATCGTAATATAAATTATTCTAGTACACTGATTTTGTATTACAGTACTCAGGGTACTAGTATATCATCTTTGTACAGCGACATTTGTTAAGTGCATGGCGGGCGAGTTTGCTCTCTCGAACGTGTATGGTTTTATCTGTAAGGTCATCTTGGTGGATAGAAGTCACGAAGACATGTTGCTTCCCAAAAGGAATGTGAAGTTTAATTTCCATATTTAAAAAAATAATAATTTGCAATAGCAGTTCACGAAATATGTCCTTGTCTATTTAATAAAAAGAGCTATCTGGCTTCCTCGGTTGTGGTTAGACAGATTTATTGCAGTCTTAATGCTCCGTTCACTTTTGGAAAGCGAAAAAGAAATAAAAGTCCTATGCACATATCCAACGATCTCATTACATTTTTTTAAAAGCAATGTCCTCATATCTCTCGACGAGCGTGGTTACGCATCACTGAACTACCTCCAGTTTAAATTACCGAGGTTGTATCGTGTCACTCGCATCACCACGTCATGCCCAATGGAAAATGACTTGCGTCTTTGAGAGCACTCTCAAGCTGAGTTGTTATTCAAGTAATGTATTTTGTCCGAGAAATTCAACGTGAACAGTGATAATAATATGGTACAATATGGCAGTGATGTGGCCTGAGTAGATTAATAAACATCATAATATTTGCTTCGTCTCGAGTGAGGTTGATAAACCTGAGCTCCATCTTGTAGCTGTCAAGGCACCAGGGGTCTCGAGGGGAAATACGCCTATGTATGACAGGTATAAATATACACCTGAAGCGCTCCTCGCACAGTGACATGATAGTATCTACCTGTGATACATCTACCTGTGATACAGTTTCAGTAAGTAAGACGTAGGCAATAGGACAATGCTGTGTGGTTTTGATGGTAATTTCTTTCCATCCCGCCGTCAGACATCAACCTTGGCCACAAGGTATTGCAGTATGTGTCACTACGCGATTATGTCATACTACAGGCAGACTACTGAACTCTGACCGCCGGTCAAGGCCACTGTGTCAATCAAAATCAGTCAAGTTCGACCGCTTTGGTTATGTATGCATTGCTTGACCTTAATTACCTGGGGGCAAACTTGTAATGGTTTTAGTAACCTGTGGGAATGGCATGGCGTATTAATACATCACGTGACTATAAAATAGTCCCATCTAGGATAATATACGGCTTCACTTATATGTATAGATTACTGTTGGTAGATCGGCTTAGGGCCTATACCAGGTACACATCAGCCCTTTGCGTATATTAACTTTATTCCACTACCTTTAAATACTGTACACAGCGTGACATACATAACCAACGCTGTAGCTTTATACACTAATGGATGTATTTGACTGACGCAACACACAAGTTCCCTGATAATACACTTGTGACATCATTTACTTATGATTTGTTTAATTATGTCATTTTGTATACTCTGAAAACGGAGGAAATATGTAAGATAAGATAATATAATATAATGCTTTATTGCCCATAATCCCATAAAGGAAATATGTTTGCATCACAGAGGTAGTATTCACACAAAATAACACTAGATTTCTGTAAATAGCTATGTGGTGTCGTTAGTTAGAGCAAGTTATCCAAATAAACCAATACACTTTTTTTTCAAGCTATAGATATATATATTTTTTTTAGCTGGTCACGTGAAGTGACATTCCTCGTGGTCATCGTCGTACTACAATTAAGATCTACGCGTTTTATTCTGCAGGTCACTGCAATAAAGACATTGTTTAGATTATGTACAGACATTCCTTTTATTATATATATATTTAATCAGAGATTGCACGCATAGAGAGATAGATATTTAGATCCTAGTCCAGTTGAGTAGGTAATACTTGAAAGATCCGGACTGTGATGACGGTCTAACTGTTAAGTGTACATGAAGTCCTGTTACAATCCTATATTAAATGACGTAGAATCTTGTTTGTAATCTAATTAATATATAAAGTTATTATCACCTTAAGTTGCTCATAGAATAACATGGCCAGTAGTTTGAAAGCAACGTGTCTCGCGATATTGAACAGGATTAAGGTATGTGTAAGACATTCATTAGGTGTATTGGTTTCTTTCATATTTTGGCATATAAATATAATAAACTGGTTAGCAAGAGAAAATTATGACAGTTTATTGTTAAATAGTTAATAGTTCAATAATGTGTATACTGCTTAGTGCATTGTGTGACAAAGAATTGAATCCGTCACGGTTATATTATATATTCATGGCTTCAGGTTGTTTGTAGCAATATCTCTGGATATGTTACATTCCTGCGTTAATTATTTTTCATTCTCAAACATTCGAAATTTCATTTTGCAGTTTTCCGAACCATTGAAATGGCATTGAGTAGAGTCTATGCTTGAAAAATCTATTATTATGCACGCTTTCAAGTGTTCCGATCGGTCAGCGTCGCCCCAACCCACGTGACCAGACTATATGATATCTCGACCCTGTAGTCTGTTCCTATACCTTGTACATGTTGTAGGATTGCCTGACAGTATTTGTCAATCAGAGTAATGAAATCACAGCCAGCACCTGGCGTGTTCAACGGTGGGTGCCCGCGTCACCATCACGATTAATGCTGGAGTCATTACCAACAGAATAACGCATTAAATACAACCAGGATCAGCGGGTGCCTACGCTCTCCGTCACTCGCAGGAGAATATAGTGCACCCACCGGGTTTATGTGCATACGCTTTATGGCATGTTGAACAGTCCATACCGTAATCATGCCCGGAAATCTATTCTGGCAATAGTATGTGCACGTTGGTGTATTCGTTGAATTGCTTTTACGTCCAGTACTTCGTCCAGACAGATTCCATCATATCATATAATGGCAGATACATGTATATAGTTGGTTGTGATATATTGTGATTGTATCGTATTTATTTCCTATGTTTTATTTGATTTAAACAATATTTATTTCCCAAATGAAAATACATACATAGTAACATACACATATAAGAATGGGAAATGGTATGACCAATTATACGTGGTTGCGATCTGGATATAGCATTGTCCAAGAGCTTCATTTGAAAGCCCATTGTCCCAGCAATTGGTATGTCCTTATTGTGAAGTACGTGCAATGTGCATACCCATCGTGTTGCGCATTGCTATGTGCACCGGTGTTGTCGTAGCGCTACGCCTATCCTTGTCCGGGCCGTGTTTACAGTGTGTGTATCTGCAGGACAGCGTGTAGAAAAGAACATCGTCACACCTCCTCTTTCCTTCAAGGTCACGTCTCAATGTTTGCGACAAGCGCAAGGTCGTACAAGTGTGTGCAGCCCTACACCTACGTGACTCTCCCGGTGTTGCTCGCCTTTTCTTGTAACCTGCAATATACACCGTGCATGTATATAAGATATAAGAGACGCAAGAACAAATGCTACGCTCATTTTGGTAAATCTAGTGACTGTATATTAGGGGAAGATGTTATATGTTCCGAAAGCTATAATAAGATATGCTGAATCGGATTATATTCGTTTCTAAGTTGTCTGCTACATCGGATACACGTATGGTAGTAGTCTCGCCCATGACCTACACATTATACACAGATGAGAGCGCTGGAAGAAGAGGGAACAACCACCAAGACGTTCAGTTATACAGCAGTCGTACGTCTGTAGCTCAGTCCTTGTGTCTGTCTGTCTGTCTGTCTGTCTGTCTATAACGCCCTTCTCGAGGCACCTGTGGAAGTGACCTAGTTATCCAATATCTGGCAAATTGGACAAAATTACTTTATTTTTTTTAGTAAAGCCTGAATGTTAAAAAAATGAAGATAACCGTTGCATAATTGATAAAATAATTACGACAAGAAAGTGGGCCCCGGATTCACGTCGCGGAATAAATATACGCGCCAACGAGGTACTTCTAGAAGCCAAAGCGAAGTCTTTGATGTTTGGTTCCCTTCTAGGAATAGAAGCCATAGACCTTTGTCCCAAATTACCTTCCTCAAATGTTTGATGAGAATTTACCGATTGTTACAAATTAAACCCTTTGACCATGACGAAGTTCAGTAGAGTGCTCGAACGATCGAGTTATTTGCACCATTTGTAGCCTAGTCTTCCACACTAACCCGTGGATCATTTTTGATCTGCTTCAACATGTGTTCTAGTCTCCTGCCTTTTATCAGTTCTCAATCATTGTCAATTGCTCTCCTAGTATTGATTCTGAACTGGGGCGGGCGGTTGGATTGCCGGAATGAAACATCAACACGAGATCCAGCATTGATACGCCGATCTAGACTTAGCAAATCACTCGTTTGCCGCTACGAGAAAAAACCGCAAGCCGTTAACTTGAGAGTCGAAATATAAGAACAAACTAGTAAATTAAACTTGAGAGGACTTTTCTCGTTTCACTTTGCCGAGGATGCACATCGGACATTTGGCTAGTTGAAGGGCCCATTACTGAAAGTTAGCTGGAATGACACTAGTTAGGGACTTGGCGAGTGGTTCTGACGAAGGATTACTCAACATTGCACGGTGCTAGAAGTGGCGGAGAGTGCTCCGCGTGGATCTATGCCTCTCAATGGAACTCTCCGAGCTGGCAGACAGGACACCAGAGTCATGGGCAGGAGACTCTTCCCCAGTGACGAGTGTATTGATATCCAGGATATTAAGAAAGAAGTGAGTTCTCGTTCCTTCCCCTTCTCTCCATCTGCCCTTCTCTCCATCTGCCCTTCTCTCCATCTGCCCTTCTCGTTGCTGCCAATTTAACTTCCCTTTCTCTCTATCTTTGTATGTCTTACCTTCGGTATAAGTCTCCTCCTTGCGCGCTCTCTCTCTCTCTCTCTCTCTCTCTCTCTCTCTCTCTCTCTCTCTCTCTCTATATATATATATATATATATATATGTGTGTGTGTGTGTGTGTGTGTGTGTGTGTGTGTGTGTGTGTGTGTGTGCATGTAAGTGAATGCTTTGACAGTCGCCTTCCATCTTCCACAGCATGGATCTGGAGAGCGGTGAATAGTATTATCTGCTTGTGCTAATCTGGATTTCCACCAATATATTTTAAGAGTGCTAGCTCACTCAGAATATACGCATGCCGCAGTTAACATGGAAATCCCACTCAGATACTTTAAGCTGTCTCTGAGCCGACCAGCCGTTGATGTATACTTCCCTTTAATGCGGAGTGCCAAGCAGGAGGACAACAACAACTACCATATTTCAACGTATTTTGGTATGACGCGGCCGAGGTTTGACCCTGTGACCTTCCGCATTCCGGGCGGACGCTCCAAGCTGTACATGGAGTCGGTATGTACATGCCGTGTATAACGTCAATGCAGTATTCGATATTTCCGTCAAACACAACCATTTGCTTTATACAACGGTAGTGATGCCTGTAATGTTTACATACTAATATCCATTGATTCTAGGGGCGATTATTTGGATGTATGTCCAATTGATCACGCCGACAATTCCGGGAACGAATTTTAGCCAAATCCCGTGATGGTAATGCAGTTAAGCGTTTTCAAAACAGGATATATTTTTATGGCATGAATTCTCATGATCTATGGCTTTACATCTTTCTGAATACTGTCTAAAACAAATAATATGCCATTCCTGTCTAACCGGTAACGCTAAATGAGTTCTGCATCTGTATGTACTCGTCACCAGTTTTGATAAATGCTTGTATTGTGCATTTCTGCAATACAATATACAAGGAAATATTCGTGAGATGTTATTTTCGTGATATTCTATGGTAACATGGCGACCTTGAACTTATTTTAACATAGAAAGTTATCCTATTCTGACCAGTTCCAGGATTGTGGAAAACTCTCCCAAGTTGTTAGTAACTATCTGAAGTTGCCTGTGGGTAAACCGGTTATAGATATATAGCTGCAACATGCGCATTTGTGTTTGAGTACTTTGGTACACGTTATATAATAGGGATATAGATTAAGATACAACTTAGGTGCCACAACTTACATTTTAAACGCATGCGCAATGGAGAAACTTGCTAAGACTTGCAAATTGCTTTCATCCGGTCATAAATTAAAGGGGCAAGATCATACTTGCATAGGGAAAAATGGTCACTATCGGGGTTATTACATATTCTGAAAGAACAAT